>NQII01006881.1:82215-102917 GCA_002778355.1 Clitarchus hookeri | reverse complement strand
ATGCATGCACTGCAGCTGTGTACGTCTGATCGAATGAGGCCGCATTTACTTCAATTGTGTAATTATTCACAAGTTACAGTGTCCCAATGGATCACCCTGCAAATGTTACATCGCTATTTCCATCCTGGTATCCTATAGGTTGGTCTGATTTTAAAAAAAAGTATTCACGTCAAAATACTCACTTCGATGAAATAAGGCTGAAAGTGTTCTTTGGCAAAGTTAATGGTTGACATTTAAAAAGTTTCAGATGACAGACTGCCATACATGGGGAGGAAAAAATTGCAGCATCATAAAATAAATCAAATAATAATTAGAGTGTTTTTCCCCTCCCTCCCCACCAAGGTGACAAATTTTGTCTGAAGAACTTCGTAAAATCTGAAGAAATGCCATTATAGTATTAGGACTGGAAGTCCATGTAAGCGTCTGACCTACACTTTGCACATTTATATGCACAAAGTCCTGTAGTAAATTTGTTTTTATGGTATTGAAACGAATTACATCACAGGAATATTAGAATGCTACACATTGTTTTAGACTTCTCACATCAACGCGGGCTGAAAAAGTATTTTCCTTAAAAACTGAACAATATTAAGTGGTGCAAAACAGCAAGTGTAACATTTTTTTTTTTTTTTACTTGAAACAATTAATGGTTCCAAATTTGCTTGGTACTCTAGTACACCTGTGAATCCAACCAATATATGTATGTAACGTTATTCTTACACGACCATGTAAATTCTACAAAGTTGTGTCTCACAGGCACATAACACTACTTTACGCGTAGCAGGCTACACTGTTCTTTATATTTTACATCACACAGCATTTTTTTCTGCAAGTCCCTCGTGTTTTACAAACTAAACACATTGCTACAGAAATCTTGCGTCTCCTGACTATATACACCAAAAGACAAAGCGCTAAAAAAATCCATTAAATTATTGCACAAAACACTGCAAATCTCAAGCAAAAGCACAGCCTATTAAACGGTATGTCAGTTTTGAATACGCTCGGCTGTTAGCTAGGAACCAACATAAGATTACAAACAACTTAAACTTACAGAATACTATCACAAGAACACTGTAAGCATTGGAATGGTAAAATTACTGGCACCACGTATTTATCTTGTACTATACATGTTCACTAAGCAAAACGGCATAGCTTCACACAAAATGCAGGTCACTGTTACATGTTACACTGTTACATTGAACCTAATTAAGCACCAACTAACTGAAGCTGCTGTAACCTACAGGAAAAAAACTAATTAATTTACTATTTCATGAAGGGCAGGGAGATTCGTGGCTCAGTTGCACAACTAATTTTTTTGTTGCTTGCGAGCAAGTGGTTAGACGAACCAAACATAGGACAACCACGAGTTAACATCAAACTTGTTTAACACACTGTACGAACACAAACGAAACACCACAGTTTTTGTGCGTATAATTTAAAAAAAAATACACCAATTACAGGATGTAAAACCTGACTTCACGGTAAACCATTACTAAAACGATGGCTGCAGTATATAAATGGAAGAACACATAAATCTTCAATTGTAAATCATAACTTTATACTGTACACGTTATCTTCAGGCAGAACATATTATTGCACTGTATTTTTACAAAGAACCAGTACAATGCATTCCGTTGTACAGTTTGGTGCTATATATCTTACAAAACATAAAAAATATTAATACAGAAAGTTTTCTATAGATTTAATTCGACTTTTTGTGTTTTTCTCTGAAATATATATGTTAGCAAAAACACCTAAACACATTTGGAATTAACACAAAATGTACAAAATAATATAGGGCACTATTTACGTATACAGATATAACCATATAAAAAAAATTGAAAAATATTTCTGACGTGTATAGTAAACAAATTTATACTAAACACACTGATCACAAGAACACCAATTAGCATTCAGGTACTCACGCAACAAACTTAAGAGTGAAAGAAAAGCAAACAGGGTAGAAAAAAAAACACGCACGCACAACCATACACACATGCAAACGCATCACAAACACATAAATTATTGTTTTCCCACAAACTAAACGTTTCGCTAATATGAGCTAGATTCATCAGGCCAGATTAAGCAACAATTATTTTTCTAATAACATGGTACAGTGAAAATAAATACATCAAAATTATTGAGTTGTTCTTAGTATGTCACAGCAACCAACATGATACCATAGTTTTCTTTCTTCTTGTGAATGTGTATATGAAACCGTTGCAAGAAATATGCAAAATGTATTAACAGGACACATTATGCGCAATAAATAGGTGAAGTAATTACCCACACAGTATGTGCAGTATTAAAAATAATTATTTTTCTCCCTGGACTCTCAAAATGAACCAGCACCTTAAGGGCGTCACCTACCTATCACTTGAATTGCTTGGCAGTGTGTTCAAAATCAGCATTTTTATAATGAAATCATTTTACGTGTTACCATTATACCGATATATGAAAAAACACACTTGAGGCATGACGTGTATTAGAAATGGCAAGGACGTCACTGTCGGTCAGAGGCACTGGTGTCGCCTTACCTGACTTGGGCCTCGCCAGGGTTAGATCCTGGCTCGGCGACTGCTGGCTGGAACGAGGACCCCGTGCTAGGGCAGCTGCTGGGCTGATCACTGGCGTGGGCGGCGACGGCGTCTGGTAGGTTGGATGCAGCGCCTGGGGGTGCGGGCTGGCACGGCCCAGGGGTACCGGCAGGCCCAGTTGTAGACAGACTACGATCAGGTGCTGTTCGCCGGCGATCTTCTGGGGGTGGCTGAAAGTAGGTACTAGGGGGGGACTGGGAGGTAAGGCATCGCCAGTCGTCGGGCGTCTCGAGCTCAGTCCCGTCGGGAGAGGCTGCTGACGGCAGAAGGCAATGGGTCGCAGCGCAACTGACTACGTTTAGAGGCTGCCTTCTTAGCTCTCCGGTTCTATGGGTGAAGGGCATACTGGAAGGTACTATGGTCTACCACACAAAGTAAGAGCAGGCGATGGGTTCCCTGGCTAAAGTGTAACCAGAAAAGGTTAGGCCATCCAGAATCAGTCCTGTCACTCAAACCGGCGAAGTACAATGAGGTGAATGGAGTGGGTTAGCTGATCTGGATGTCTAGCCGCTTCGTTGCGTGTGTTCCTAATGGTTGCGGCTCTACCTTACAATGTTCCAAGTACCGGAGTACTTGGTTCAAGGTGTGGGTGGCCATCTACTGGGTTATGTTTGGTCACGTACGTGCACCTGATGAAGGGTAGCCTGCAGTCCTACACTAGTGTTGGCAAAATGGGTTTCAAAACGCGGTCTCCTTCTTCTCCTTTGAGAGTTTGACGTCCACGATGTCTGAAGTCGCAAACACCCTAGCATATGCACACGGGGTTAGGTAACAATAAGTATTTATTCCCCAGAGGAATAGACACGGTGGCCAGAACTAAACCAGGTGAATGGGACCTGGGGCAGAACAAGAGTAGAAAAGAGATAAGTAGCTGTGACTAACTGACCCTAACTAATCTCTAATGTTGTCCAGAAGGGACTCGGGGTCACTACCAAAGTGGGGAGAACATTTCTTCGGGGTGTCGCTGGACACTGGTTTTGAAGGCTTCTGGAAGGTAGCAGAGGTCCTTCGTGAGGAAGGCAGCAAGCAGAGAGCTCCAGCACACAAGGTGGAGTGAGCTGCCGAGTATACAACTAAAGTTCTGGGGCTGCGCACCGGTGTATATAGACGGCCGACATGAGTCCTTCGGCTCCCTTCGGCTGGTCGGGTATCTTTGGACGTCGGCTCCTCCCTTAGCAGCGCAGGCCGCATTCTCTCGGGGGAGGCTGGAATTGGCTGTTTTTCCTTGTGTGCAAGTTGCGTTGCTGCCATCCGCTTAGGGGTAGCGCTGGATTTCGTTCCCGGCTTCTGTCGCACGCGGGTGTGATCATAAAACAAGTGATGTCTGACATAATGTCATAAGACGGCTTTGACTGCCGTGTCCTTGTTGCCCCTTGCCTAGGGGTCAGCTGGTTGCCTCTGGAAGCAAATCGTTCTGGGTTCGTACGCCGCTCGAGATGACGTCACGTCACGTGAAGATGAGGCGGAGTCGTAAATAATTATTATGCCAGTACGCATCACGTGTTACTCTTCAGACAAGGTATGATTAACACTCTAAAAACATCACGCACATTAGAAATACAACGTATTTCCCAAGCCCTCTAACACAGCTAATTACAGCTTTTTTCAACACTGCTGTATTTCAAAATATACTGGTCTAAAACACGCAAAACTATTATAGGGACCTGTACTGAACTTTGCTTCAGGCTTTCGGCCAATGAAAAAATTGGGTTATTGCTTAAAATGCCAAAGGTGCATGCTGCATGACAAGAACACGTGTGTGGCTTTGTTACCATTGACACTCCTGCACTTCTCAGTCTCAGATGTGGGAAACAACTCCAGGTACGTGGGTCCTCAATTCTGTAAATGAGGAGCGAGTTACTGGAATGCATTTCACAGCAGGCCATCCCACAAAAAAAATACAGCAATTTGTAAAACATATCTAACACTAGTCTGCACTGCTGGCATTGAATAAATAAGACCACCGACAAACAGAAAAAGTGAGCTGCAGAATGTTGCAATAATTTAGCGCGTTCACCTGAAGTGGGTTGTTTTGAACATGTCAAGCAGGTGGAGACTTCGACAATATTTCCTACTACGCAAAGTAGTCAGCCGCAACGCCCATTCCAACTGTGAATATTATGATTCGCAAACAAAATGTGAAACATTCTAGAAAATTCACCTGTTAAATCTGTGATTAAGTATAAGTAAGTTTATCTCTGTAAATGAAGATAAATAGTGGTTTTCGTGCTAATTCCAATGGCGGAATTGTGCAAGGCGCTATCAATAACTAATGCACATGCCTACCTATTTGTCTGCAGATCATATTTCTTCACACAACACTTTCACAAAAAAAAAACAATACATTTCCTTTTGCACTATACAGTAGAAAAAAAATTTCACTACAAAATAATAATCACTGCAATAATTATAATAAATTTTACTTCCTTTTCTACAACGATGCTATCCACAATCTTAAGATATTGGGAAGGTTTACAATGAGAAACTGCGTTGGCTTTAGGATGGAAACCCTCTAATGAAAATGTCAGTCCCTGTAGAATTATTTTTACAGATTTTCTGCCACAAATTCAAATCCAAGAGGTGCATTTCAATGTTTAGCACGAACAAAGTATGAATAATACCTTTCTTAATGCTCATGAATTGTTTGAGCTTCTCTGCATTTGTTATTTTCTAACTTGCAACAGCCGAGGTAAATTAATTGATTATTTTGTGGGAGCGACTACAGAGGTCATAATAGCTACGGCAGTCGAACAGAACAGGTTTCAGAAAATGCATTACGTTATACCCTATGTCATGTCCGAAAAAATCCATCCAAAATCCATGTTTGCGGATAGTAGCAGAAAATAAAAATCCAAGATGGCGGGACCTGATTACCCTTAATACCACCAGAGTTAATCAAATATATGAAATGCCAATGTAAGTCAGATTCACTACAAGAAATAAACACTTTTTCTCTTGGCAAAAGTTTTCTCCCCCACAACAACACAAAATTTATCGAGTCTATTTCGATAAGAAGCATTGAGCACACACTTCTAATGGAATCAATATTGAGTTATCTCCACACCTGTGGTTTTTCTAATGCTAATTTACCAAGTGTCAAAATTATTACTTATAGACAAAATGTAAACTTCGTCCACACTGTTCTATTGTACTTTGGTTTCTCTTATCCACACTCTAAAACTCTAAAAATTATTTAGTTAAAAATGCTTTCACATTTATACACATGCCCAGGTATCTGTTAACAAGCAGGACTTTACAAAGAGATTAAGAGCATTATATATCAAAATAACCTTTCTTTTGTAAAACACTGTTTAACTTGTACATACTGTATGTAATATCACTCCCAACAAAAAATAACATGGTCTACAGTTTCTTCTAAGTTACTAATTAAATGTCAAAATACAATTTTTTAGGTTTAGGGGCAACAAATAAACCAAACATTTTTTATTATTAAAAAAAAAACCATAGTATACCCGACACAAGTTATTTTATAAAAATTTAGGGGCTGTAAAAATTGAGAAACTGTGAAAATTCCCTTATATTTAAGATTTTATTTCTGAAACTTTTTATAAGATTGCATAGTTATATGTATAGAGGTAGCTACTTAACTGTTTTTTGAAAGTAAACCATCTCATTTCTGGAGTTGGGTCAGTTTTCCTTTCAGAAGAAATAAAATTGTAGTTTTGACATGTAATTATTAAAAAAGGTATGGAATTTAATGTTTTTTTTTTTAATTACCTGAAATGATATCACATGAAATGTCTAGGTTACTCAATGTATAGCACAAAAACATACATATTTTTTTTTGCAAACGCCCTTACATCCATTGCATTATTTATCCATAGTACAGACATGCATTCAATTAAAACTGCTATCAAGGCCAGAACATAAGCCAAGTAAACACACTCACTGACAGACATATGTTCAAGCATAACAATTCACCAGAAACACAGCAGAAAGTCGATTATCCGGACTAGTAAGGACCAAAGCTAATTCGGATAATCGAAAATACGTATGTCGACGGTTAAGATAAAATAATTTCAGAAAAATCATTTTCACACAACGTAATATTTATTACACATGCATAGAACATAGTAAGCTTATCCAAAACAGAAACTGTCCATAAAATTAAAAAAATTAAATCGGTTAACAAGTAAACACCCCCCTCACGGACGTGTTCGCTGGGAACGACACGTGAAAGGGCACGACACAAGTGCTTCTCTCTCCTCCGCGGGTAAGGGAAACACTGTCACTGTGACGAAAGAGACTTTCGTGTTTTTTTCTATTGTCTTCATTTTTAAAATGAGTCCAGATAACGGGTTGTCTGTGCAACCCATGTTCGGATAATCGACTTTCTACCGTACTCTGAAAATGGTACACTACGCCACAATCTTCCTCTGCCCTTGCAAAAACATTGACAACAGATCAATATTTTGCGCTGCTTTTGTAAACACTGCTACAGCCACATTTTGCGCAATACAAACGATTTACCATACATTACATAACTTCACAGTAACAGTTTAATATGTATGCACAGCCGGACTTCTTGTACACGAGTAACAGACCCAGTATTGCTAAACTTCATGATGTCGCATCAAAATTGCAAAAAAAAATTATTGCACCATAAAGGAAAAATTACTGAAACTGTTATTCACATACTGATTCACTCGGAAGACCAAAACAAGTAACAGAACCAAAACACACAAATTTATCCCTGTGGGTGTGCCATTAATTATCTCGCAGCCTATTTTCATAGCTAATCACATGACAAAAGATTAAAACAATGGTGGGAGTGCGTTCCATTTAGGAAACTCTCCCCTACCTGATAACACAGCCCTAAGCATATATGCGTATCTGAAACAATATATATACTAGCTCGCAGACGCTAGAGAGCTGTCAAGTACAGTATTTGATTTGCAAAACTGCATGCACTGAATAATGATGAAATTTGCAAATTTCCATCAGCAGAACACTTTGAATCTACCAGAAGCAACATATGGTTCTACATGTAGTGGCCATTTTACAAAGGAGCTTATGAATAAATCATCCTACGGTTCTCTAGCTAACAAAATGATTAAGACCAATTACATAAACAACAAAAAATTTTATGATTTGTTAGATAACGCAGCACGTGCGTAAAATAAATTTCAAGGCAGCACTACTCTAAATGCATCAACTTTACTTTATTTTTACTTAATCTAAATTTTCAACTATAAAATGCTTGCGTACAAAATGATAAGCCACTACTTTTATTAAAATTTTTGGCATGAACACCATTACGTGAATTTTCCTGAAATAACACACTAGTAGAAAATGGAGAAGTTGGGCACATCAGGATCCGGGATCGGAGCTGTCCATGCTCTGTCATTCCGGTCCCCTGGTGGGCTTTTTCCATCAAAGTTTCTCTTTTCCCACCAAAATTTCCCATTTCCCCCTCAAAAAGCATCAATCCCCCCAGCTTGTCGACCCATCACAAGGATTTGGAGGGATTGTTTTCGAGGGCAGAGCAGTGGCAACAATATTGGTTTTACAGGCATAGCGTATGCCAAATCGATACACAGGGTCCGCGATCGGAGCCGGAGCCAACCGTCAAACAACTTAGTCGCCATAGTGGATCCAGGCGACCTTAACCACCAAAAAATCCCCAAATACTTATAAAAATTATAAAAAAATGTATTTAAAAAAATTATAGAATTAAAATTTTTAACGTTTGGGTTTAGAAGGGACAAGGGACTGGAACCGCTAAGCCTCCATGTTACGAAGTCACCCAACCGCCAAGTTGGACCCAGGTGACCTTAACCCATGACATTGACCCTATAACCGTGACCTTGGATGACCTTGAAAACAAAAGATCAAGGAAAAAGTGGTAAAAATTGAATAAATGCATAAAAGTCAGTGAGCATATCACATTACTGACTACTACCGCCATAACGTATCCTGGTGATCTTGACCTTTGACCTTGAACCCAAAAATTTGTCATAAATCAATATATTTTCAATGAATTTATAAAAAAAACCAATAAAAATATTATTAGAAATTAGTCCAGCAGACAAATGACCCCTCTCCAATCAATCTCATTGTATTAAAATTCCCCTCCCCTTTCCAATATTTCTCATAGGTTAATAAGTCGGCAGAACCTCCCCCCCCCCCNTTAGCTCATTCTGTGGAATGCACTCCACCCACCATATTGGTTTTTCAAACTGTCATTTGTTTACATTTAATCACCTAGGTGGCACTGATGACTCCAACCAACATGTTAGATCTGGATGACCTTCACCTTGACCTCACATATGTGACCTCGACCCCATGCCCATAACCTTTAACACAAAAATAAATTATAAAATCATTTATAAAATCAAAAAAATTCGGAAAAAATATTAAAAAACTTACTTAAAGACTTGTTTTCTCATCATTCTTTTGATGAATCTCACAATCTTTCCATCAAATGCCTCTTTAGTGGTAATGCTTTTTTTTAATAAGTTATGTTAGAAAATGCTTTTAGGGTAAATAACGAACTCCGATGCCTACAGCCTCAGCGCCTGTGCAGTTGATATGACAGCAGTATAGCCTGCACTCATGCACGCACTCACAGGAATCCATCCACCCACAAAGCCGCCCACCCATTGATGCGCCACGAGCAACGTCATTCTCTCATCTAGCCTCACCACAGCCGTGGTCCATGGCCGTGGTCCTCGGCCCCCTTCCTAAGAACAGCAGTCATGCCGTACATGCCACAGGGCGCCTTCCAAGCCTGGGATGGCTTGCCTTCTGTTGCAGCCAGCTGCGCCGCAACCCGCTTCGCAACATGTCGCCGTTCTCTACCCCTTCAACATCAAGCGTGTGAGACGAAGTCTCCGCTGCTCTCAGTTAATTTTTATTCTCCTTCGTATCTATCTCTCTCTCTCTCTCTCCCCCTCTCTCCACACCCTGTAACAACCCCCGTGCTAGCCCTGTGCAAGAAGTATAAATATGACCTGCAGTCCTCAGCAAGCCATTACTCTGCCCGAGCGTCCACCGTACAGTAGTACAAGCCTCCCACCTCACCTGACCACCGCATCCTTCACTGCATCAGGCTCTCTCCACCCCTTTCTGGTCACCCGCTATCAACCTTACTGGTTAGCCCCACCACTTCATGCCTCATTATAAGGCTGGGTGGAGCAAAGCTGCCAAGCAAGAACTAGCTCAGGCTGGGGTATCGAGGAAAAACAGCCCATTTGGCAACCAGGTGTACTCCTGGATGAAAGAGGAGGCTGCACATCAGAGAGGGTCTTCCACCAGCACAGCAAGCTCCACCTCGGACCTCCTCTGGTACGTACCTCGCGCAGTATCTCCGCTGCCACCTACACCGCTGAAGACAACGCCAACCTTCGTACAGCCAGCCAACGTTACCAGGGTACTCTGGCCCCTTAACGTTACACCAGCTTATATCCCCACAAGGGTACCCACTCGCCCATCGCTCGCACGCGCGCCTCCCAAGTCTCAATGCACGATCATAGAAGTAGCCAAAGCCAGCAAACCAGGCACCCGGAAAAAACCCGTTCGTGCGGTGACCACGGCTTCACCGTCGTCCAGGGGATGAAGTACCTCGGCCTCACCCTGTAACTACCTCTCTTACGGGGTGAGCGACGAGGCGACACAGTCTAGCTGGGTTCCAGAGTGTTTACCTCGCAGCAGGTGGTGTTTTTAACAAAATTTAACCAGCTTGTAAACATATCCCGATGCTATATTTTTCCTTGGCATGTTGCATATTTCTTCAGAGTTCTAGTAGTGGATTATCAATTATTCGTTTTCCAGAGAACCAACAAGAAAAAAAACGAAGCATGCAGGAAAACTATGAATGCGAACTTGGATTTTAGACCTGAGAAATATCGTACATAAACCTCAAAATGCATTTCTGTTTAAACTAACAGCCTAAAGATTTTATACAAACAACTTATTCAAGTCAATTTATAATAAAATGTTCACACTTCAATTTTTAAAGTTGACCAAAATTTAATTTCAATTTACATTAATATTTTTGTTCAGTGTTCCTTCGTCGGCCGAGCCATGGACTGATTTATTTGCGACAATTTTGGCCAATCATTACTTGCCAAGTCTTATTCAATCATTTACAATTCTAACCGAACACGCAGCCAATAGTTTCCGATAATAATCAGTCAAAATACCGCCACAGCTCTAACCTCATTTTAAATTCAGTTTACAATAACAAGGTCATAGATTGTCGAATACAGTGTCAGAGACGGTACGATTCATTCTCATTGTCACCAACCTACAAGTACAGTAAACACGTATGAAGAATAAGAATACGAGATGGTTTCTCATTGCCGCCAACATATGAATGCTGTAAATATGTAGGAAGAAGAATAGTAGTCTATAGAACACGAAAAACTGTTGAAATTACGCGTGTTATTTTGGATTCAAATAGCGTTCAAAAATTAATGATGCGTGCAATCTTTGGCGAATGTACCAATGAGAAATACGGTAAAATGTAAATAACTGGAACGAATCATCGAAAATCCACTGTATTTCATAGCTAAACGATTGTTCCGAATATATTTTGGCTCTCGGGCAGAATATCTAATTGAAGGATGCGGGAAATTTATGTTTTAAAAGTCGTAGCATGCAGGTTTTTTTTTAGCATTGTTTGTATAGGATAGTCGTCGCGGCCGTCCAAAAAAATGACTGATAAAGGAAAACGGAATAAACGGGATCGCGACAACAAGGCTTCACTGTACTTTGATGCGGGGTGGGGTTATACAGGGCGCTGTACACAAGTAAATACAACATTAATTTACTCTTAATTTACTTTCATGCAGCACTGTTGTTCTTTTCAAAGGGCAAAAAGTGTTTTTTTTGTTCGAAAGCGATGTTCTGCTGAAAGATAGCTGAGGCGTGCCTCAAATCATTCAACACGTAAAACTCTATCGTTCAGTTCAGCAAATCCTGCACTAGGCAGCACCCTGAAGAGCAATTTCACACAATCTCTGGGTTTTTGACAACAAAGCAAAAAATTTATTTTGCTGGTCAATTTAAAAGTAAGATTTCTCACCACGTTTATTGCATGCCATAGCTGTCTCTTAATGGAGAACACATTTCACACACACCAAAGTTCAAGAATGAATAATGTGGCTGAGTGTTTTTCTAGGTTCACCGCACTGAATTACGTGATCAGNCGAGGCTTTATCGACGATGTATTCCAAGTTTCCTCACTGTAACAAAACAGGATCATTACAAGGGAAGCTGTGGTCCATTTGTCTTGTGCTATGTGCCTACCATTCTAGCAAACTTTTGATTGTGGCAATTGATTTTCAGACACGTAGGGGGGATACAATTTTGATGGAGGTGAAATCGTAATTTTTGTATCTGAAAAAACAGGCGTGGTTAAACTAATCAGTTGTGTAAAAATAACAATAAGAAGCCAATATTAATGGAAATTACAAATAAGAGCTTAAATTTGTTATGTAATGATTAAAATGGGCACCTGCAATGTCTAGACTGCAAAATTCATATACATTATCAATGTGCTCTGCAGGACTATACACCGATACCCCAGAATACGACTGTCAAAATAGACTTTAACTTAAGTGTTTAGTACATAAATTACCAGTATAAAGAATTTTCCGCAACATATGATGCCAAAAATGTCACATGCCGCACTTACAACTGCGATCCATCTCGGAAACGCACCTCTCAGCTACGCTAAGGGCCATTTTGTCACAAATATTTACTTACTCTCCATTTTCTGTTATTCACTTTGATGCAAGAGTACTACTAATCCCACTAGGTGGTTTTGCTCACACATCCTTACCAGCCAGCGATGAATTCAATCTTCCATACAGCTAAGAATATCTTTAACATAGGCAGTCTAGGATACATGAAGGGTGCCGCAGAATCTTAACTGAATTCTGATTGACCGATTCATATTCTGCAACACTGTCACAAGTAACGCTCACTGCTACGGCACTCATTGAAATTTCCTTTTTGTTATAAACCAAAACTACAAAATAATATAAGTAGTGTTTTATGCATACCCCCAATTAATGCCCTGTAAGGCTCATGGAGATAACTTACTCAGTTAAAGATTCTAATTTAACTATGCAGTTAAGCCTCTGTAGGGCAAGGCAAGTATGGATAACTCTTGTCAGGCGAAGGACAATACAGAAAGGTATGCAAAATCATTAAAAGTATACTTCCAATACTTGCATATTTTTCAGGTTTCTCAATTATGCAAGTACAAACAGAGTTACAGTTGTGCAAACAAATACTGTAACTTATTCCACTTCTACGATACCTCCTGCACGTTCAAGTCAATCCTTTCGCGTGTGCCACAACTTGGGCCCAAAACACACGAGAAGTGTAGTGTCCTTATCAAACGTCATCCTGGCACAAGAACAAGCCATAATGACACTTACCGCTTCCAATTTGAGAGACTCCTACACTCTTCTCGAGGTGCTACAGTTCACTCACGAGTGCACGTGCGCGTCACGCAGGCTCTTAGACCCACGTCGCGTACACACAGTACGTAGCATGCCTAACGCCACCCGTCTCAGAGGTAGACCTCGTAGCTGTGCGTGGGACGACACAGCAGCTGGCACAGGTGAGACAGGAGACTGCGCTCTGCCCCCACGGTGTCCCGCGAGGACCGGCGCCACCCGCCTCAGAGGTAGACCTCGTAGCTGTGCGTGGGACGACACAGCAGCTGGCACAGGTGAGACAGGAGACTGCGCTCTGCCCCCACGGTGTCCCGCGAGGACCGGCGCCACCCGCCTCAGAGGTAGACCTCGTAGCTGTGCGTGGGACGACACAGCAGCTGGCACAGGTGAGACAGGAGACTGCGCTCTGCCCCCACGGCGTCCCGCGCGGACCGGCGGGGCGGGATCTCGCGGCGCAGCACGCGGGGCAGGCCCCCTCAGGAGGAGTGGTGGTACTTGACGAACGCGATGGCGGCCAGCTCCTTCGTGAACTCCTCGAGGACGACTACACTCTCCAGTACACTGTTACTTTCATCCCTGTACAAACACATGAGGCGCTGGAATTAAGGAATTTAGTGAGCACTTACCAAATACATCTACGGCAACCGCGGAGGTTAAGGAGGAACTGAGACGAGGCATCAACACGACCACATTTAAAAACCATATTAAACAAAAGTTAACTTTTAATAATAAGTTTAATGTTGGAGTGTCTAAAGCAAAAACACTAACTGTATTAAATCTAAATGTAGATATGGCGCTGCTGACAATAAGATTGTAATAAATCTTGCTCCTCTAAACATATGACCTGAACTAAAAAATATTATTATTAAATTATACATTTAAATGAATCACAACACACATGAGCAACATCCTAAATGAAGATAAACACATACAATACAGAAGCCAGGTATGCAAATGTGAGGAGAACAGAACAGGAGTGTTTTAACATGAAGGCCAAAGGCAACGACTATCCCATTCCCAAGATGTAAAAACTGTGCGTAACTCACTGGGTGTTGAGCGCAGATCTCCTCGGTGGGAGGCCACGCAACCACTGCACCTCCACCACACACACAATATTTGCCTAGTTGTCTATGCATCCAGCGTTCCCACTCACCGGGGGTCGTAGACGCCGTCGAGCAGGCGGCGTCGCGTGGCGTGCAGCGCGGCCTTGTAGCCCTTGATGAGCGGCACTTGAGAGGATAGCTCTGCGGCCACCAGGTCCAGGGCCCCGTGCAAGGTGCTGGTGTCCGGCAGGAACAGCAGCGAGGGGTTCAGAAGGTACTCGTGGAGGTACGGGTGGGGGAGCAGCGCCAGCCGCGACACCAGGCTCGTCAGCTGCAGGTTGATCTCGTACGGCTACCAAGTAATGAAACGCTCATCACCCCGCATGCTCCCATTGTCCTCCTGACTGCTATATAAAAATTTATATTCTAGCTCACGCAACGTCTTAAAAACCTGTTAACTGCATGTTTGATATCCGAAACACTTCAAACATTAAAGTTTTTGCCACCTCCTAGATGAAACATCACATATAATTTAAGTAGAACCTTCTTTTTACACATAACGATTTTATGATTACCTGTATTTTTTAGCCTACTTTCCGAAGGAAAGAAAGATTTACGAGATAATTTTCTCGTCCGTGTGTGCGTGTCACCACCCTCCTTTCTTCAATTCTTAAACACGTCAACAGAATTTCACTAAACTTCGTACACACATAATACTTAGTCAGAACGCCTGACTTCTATAGTTTTCGACCACGTCTAGCACTTACTTTCAAAATGGCGATCATTTTAAAATTTAGGGTGATATGTCATATCTAAGGAACTTTTTAACCAATTTAAACCAAATTTTAATGCTGGCAGAGCATCGAGCAAGCAATAAATTTTGAGATTGATATTGTTGTTAGTCGGCTATTTTGGAAAATAGCACCAAATGAAGAAATAAAGATTTTACATTATATCTGAAAAACTATTAAACCAATTCTCACCTAATTTGGCAGGTAGGTAATAGTATGATAGGCCAAGAAAACATAAGTGATTAAACTTGTAAAAGGTAGTTATTTTCAAAATGGCGGTTATACAAATATTTTAGATTTATTTGGTATATCTACCATACCATTAAACCAATTTCGACCAAATTTTGTATACTGAAAGTATCTATTACAAGCATCATACATACCAATACGTAACCGCTTTCGTCGGCCATTTTGGAAGATAGCACCATACAAATAAAGAAAGTTTTAAGTCATATCTTGGAAAACAATTGACCAATTGCTATCAAATTTCGCAAGCAAGATGATGTAAAATTGCATGTTTTAAGTACATCAGGCCCTTAAAATGGCGGACATTTAGCTATTTTATTTTTTTAACGCTATATTACCGAAACCATGTAATCATTACCAACTTATCTTTATACGCTGGCAAGAGATATTACAACTATCAACTGTATCTATACAGAGCATCTATTGTCGTCCATTTTGTAAGACAGCACCATATAAATAAATAAATGAAGTGTTTATGTCATATCTCAGGAAACAATACACATTCCTACCAAATTTGGAAGAAAAAAAAATAGTAATGCGGCAGGTGCTGTAAACTGGTATGTTTTAAGTATGTCAGGCACTGATTTTCAAAATGGTGGCTATATAAATATTTTAGCTCAGTATATTTTTCTAACTAAACCAATTCCAACTTAACTTTGTACGCTGGCAGTATTACAACCATAAAATTTGTCTATGCAGAGCCACATTTCTCTGCCATTTTGTAAGTTAGCCCTACAATAAAAATGGTCATATCTTGGGAATCAATCAACGCATTCTTACAAAATATGGCGAAGATGTTGTACTGTGGTAGACCATTCTAATATACGTATTTTTTTAAGTATGACACACTTATTTTCAGAATGGCTGTTGTAAAATCATTTTAGTTTCCTGTGCTATATCTACGAAACTATGTGATCTGTTTTAACTTAACTTTGCATATTGGCAGTATACAATAATCGAATGTTCTACCACATTACTTTTTTTGTCCTCCATTTACGAAGATCGCCACATGAAAACGATGAAGTTTTATGCTACATCTCGAGGACCAATCAACTGATCCCCACCAAATGTAACACTGGAACATTTCAACTAATTTGTGCCAAATTGAGAACACAATAAATGCTACAGAAGGCCATGTAAACTTACATGTTTTTTTTGGAGCTCAGTCACTTATTTTTTAAATGATGGCACTGTAAATATTTTAGGTTAGTAAACCCTATGTTTTGAAACATTCGAATGATTAAATCTGAAGTTGATGCTTCAAATCCGACCTCAGTAATGGAGTGGATTGCATGCTGACATACTGAACGAGGTTTTCTGGGTTCAAGTCACGATTAAGGCTCGTGTGTATTTGTATTTGCCTCACTACTGCTACATTAGTTTCTGGTTTCATTTCTAATGATATTGCTTTCAAAGAGAAGTCAAGTCATACCAAACCAACTCGGCTGTTAAGAACTTGTTTAAAAACTAATTACACCCATGTTGAGGAAAGTAGGCTAATTAGTTATATCAGTAACTTCGTGTTTACACCTACTGTACTTTATTAAAAAAATATATTTGTACAGGATAAATATCCCTCATTTTACACTTCCCTGCCTTTTGCATAATTTTTCCCTTGAGACATTAAAACTCTCAAATTGATGGATTAATGACTGTTGAGAGCATTAGGCTTGATTATTAATTATCTGCAGTGTACGCTTTAGCGGGAAATGCATTTGTAGAACTAGGCACCAATCTATCAGTCCGACAATACCAACTATTGTGGTGCCACAAAAAAAAAAAGTGACCGTGGACATAATGATGTCATCGTATATTGAACATTTAAGGTTGCAGAACAAGTAACAGAAACAGATGGTACAGTAACAATAATCCCTTGCACATTATTTCGAGAAAAGAGTCAGAAAGTTGGATGGAGACAAGATTATGCTTAATGTTTCTGTCGTCAATGCAAAATGTGTATTCTACTCCAGATTGTCTCTGCCAAATGAGACCTTACAATTTACAACACTTTTCATGAACTTGGAATTAGAATGGAATAGACAGTTACATGCATATTCGAGATGGGGGATGAGGTAGCAAAAAAAAAAAAAAAAGGGGGGTGGGAGGTGGAAGGAAAGGCATGTGAAAGTGTGCAGCCATTCCCATATTGGTGTTGAAAATTGATTTATATAAAATAGCAGGAGAGATATTGAATTGAAGAAAACATTTGTTGGCTGAAGCTAACGAAATTACTGGAATATTATCTTCAGGAGACAGGCGCGCAAGAACCCATAGACTAGTAATTGTCTACACTCGCACATATATAGAGGGCCAAAACTTTTTTTGCACAGACGCATGGCAGTGACTTTTCACGGACTACGTCAGCTTATTTGGCCATAGAGTTACGCCGCACAGCAAGCCTAGCGGTCAGACAGTGAACGGGGGTGTGGCATAAAAACTCAAATGAGCAGGAACAGCTGTGGTGAAGACAGCGACCAACAGGCAGGGCCGGAGGTGTTACCTGGTAGGGGAGATGTTACCTGGTAGGGGATGCGTTACCTGGTAGGGGAAGTGTTACCTGGTAAGGGAGGCGTTACCTGGTAAGGGAGGTGCTACCTGGTAGGGGAGGCATTACCTGGTAGGGGAGGCGCACAATGCGACTGAAGAGCATGCGCAAGAAAGGGCCCTCGTAGAAGCGGGTGCCCTCGTGGTCGGCCTCCGGGCGGGAGTCGTAGCTGCGACAGTCCTCGGGGAAGACGGCCTCCAGCGGCCAGGCGTAGCTGGCGCAGCGCCCGACGACCGCCTGGTACTGGCGGTCTGCATCTTGGACGTACTGCTCGTAGCCCTCGTCTTCTGGGTCGCTGGCTGAGTGCAACTGCTGTGGCAGGAGTTGTAGGAAACTGTACACAAACACAGGGACACCAGCCTTGCTTTAAAAAAATTAATTGTTGTACATACTTTTTTTACCTCTTACCAGAGTACTGAGAATTAATTTCAAGTGCTTTTTAATTAATGGTTCATTCCAACTTTTCTCAAGCACTGCTAAAGTTCTACTTTCAAGATATTACTCCGCCTTATACAAACAAGCTAAACCTAGTCTAGAAAAATACACCAAAGCGACAACGCACCACATTCGTGCACACAAAGTGTAATGATATTTTGCGTAAGAACTATTACCTGTTATCTCACTAATTTTTATTCACATTAATTATAAATTAAATAATATATTTTCATAAATAAAATGTAAACAAAAGTTTAATTGAACGAAAATAAAGTACTTACGAAATAACCAAACACACCAAAATGGGGTGATTTTTCAAAGGTTTGTTTCGAAAAGTGTGAAGAAACCGCGAATAGACTATAATGTGATGTCTTATTTTCAATAGCTATAAAAATTTTCTTTTAATTCAAATTGTACAAGACACCAACATAAACTCTTGATGCAATCATTACAGTATTTAAAAAAATAAACAGGTATTAAAAAAAAAAATTTAACTCTAAAATGACAACCAACCTGTTTATGAGTTTGTCAATATTTCTAGGTGCCAGCGTCCTGCTTATTGGCGAAGAGCCTTCTGAGAAGTCGAGAGCTACAAATAGAAAAAGGGTACAAAAAACTTTAAAATGCTATGTGAACAAGTATACTGGAAGTCTCGCATGATAGAAGTCAGACAGGAACGACCAAACACAAATATTCAAATATCAAATTATTGCTTTTTATATAACCATTTCCTGTGTAAACAAAACCAATTTCAACGTAGCTTTGCATGCTGGCAGTTATATAAGGATTGCATTTGTCTACATTGACATTTCTCCACCATTTTTAGATAGCCCCACATGAAAAAATAAAATTTTTAGGTCATATCTTCACCACTATATTTGGTGAAGAAGTTGTATTATGGTAGACCATATTTCAAGTGTGCCAGACATTTATTTTCAGAATGGCGGTTGTAGTAACACTTTATCTTAGTGAGCTATATCTACAACTCTATGTAACCGATTATAACTTAACTTTGTATACTGTTTCTATGACAATCGTTCAATCTGCTAATGCATAACCTTTTTGTCCACCATTTATTAAAAACGTCACATGAAAAAAAAGAAGAATTTATGCCTTATCTTGAGGGTCAAATCGATTGATTCATACCAAATTTTACATGCAAGTAGTACTACAGTGGCTTATGTAAACTAACATGTTTAAGGTGGTGCAAACTGTTTTGATAATGGCGTTAATATTAATCATTTAGGTTAGTATGTTATATCTACAAAACAATTCAACAAAAATTAACCAAAATTTTGTACACCGACGCGTGACGCGTAGATAAACTATTTCTTTTTTCTGCAAACTCCGTATCATCACGTGCACGCCACGTGTCCCAGAAGCGAAACAAACCCTGAATGGCAGCCACCCAGGCCGGCATTCCGTCTCCATAGATAAGGTGGATGCCTGGAGAGCGGAATGCACCTCAAGGAAGAGAATATTACAAATCGCCCCTGCCTAAACAAAACCCAGTGAGAAGGGAGGCCAGTCAACCACCCCAGCAAAGCTGCCCCTAAGCTTGCGCAGCCGATACCACCCACACACCAGGAAGACCTGCTTCTCGCCGCCCCTGAGAGGTGGCAGCAAGTGCAGCTCTTCCCTACGAAGGGAGGAGTCATTCCCGCAGAAGCAGCCCGAAGGAACCCTAGCCCAGGAGGATGTATGGTTCCGCACCGCCGCAGAATGGCAGTGTATACCAGCAGCTGCTCTGTCAGCTCTCTCCCGCCTCGCGAAGGAACACCCAGTGATCACCAGTCACCAACGCCGGACTTCTTCAAGCACGCGCCGTAGCACCGAACAGTCGTTGTTCCCCCCGTCCCTGTACAACATCGCATCAGTTAGGGTTTAGTTGTTATGACAGCTCTTGCTCTTCTAGCACGCCTCTCAGGCAAAGCTCTTCAAGCCGACAGGCCCCTTCACCTGTCTTTTGCTTTCACCTTCCGTAAGTGCATTTATTTAGAGCAGAAGAGTACGAGTCACTATGTTATATTCTGGACGCAATAAAACGCGTCGCTAGTCTAACCGCCGTCTGTTCCTTCTCGTGTGAGCTGTGCTTAGTCGTTCCTGGTAAGCATCACCCCACAAACGAGAGGCAGGTAACCAAGGTTTGAGAACTGGTTTGCCGAATATAGACTGCGGCCTGTCACCTAAAAAAGGACTTGGCGTACGTCCCCCAAAACACAACCCATTACACGGCCACCCATACTGTGGACAGGCACGCAAAGGTACCTGGTGCGCACGTATGGTAGAGCCACGACACCACTAGCAAGACACATAATGGAGAGGCTAGATCACTCTTGTCAGTTAACCCACTCCATCCACCACGTATAGACCCGCCGGAAGGAGTGCCAGGCCTGACAAGGTGGAATCTGCCCCTTTTGGGTTACACTTAGCTAGAGGTATAGTTTCCTGCCACCACAGTGCGGGCGTGAACAGTAGTACCTCATCCCTGGTAAATGCCCTTGATCCACAGAAGGGGAAGTAAGTAGAGTGACAGGAAGGCAGCTGCTATCCTCGCCGAGAAACAAGCACTGCTTAACCAACCTGCCCCAGCCTTCTGCTACTTGAACCCT
>NQII01006881.1:42287-82157 GCA_002778355.1 Clitarchus hookeri | reverse complement strand
TCCCGTCGTAGAGTACCTCCACCTGGGCCTGCCCCTGGTACTAGCCGTTGAGCCAGCCGAAGACGCCGGTCCAGCCCAGCCAACCACCAACAGCGGGCCGGACGCCTACCTGCCACTGTGGAGCCAGCCCCTCGCCATAGCCAACCAGCAGACACCGTCGCAGTCAACCTGCTGGATTGGGAGACTGCACGCAAGACCTACGCCGACGAGTGCCCGGCACACAGCAGTGAGAGGTAAGCCAGTGGCTCCGCCAACATCACGCAGCCACAATCCTAACTTAGCCCAGCTAGACTTTGTGCCGAGCCGGCGGCCCAACCACCCGACTCTGTTCAATGGCACCATTAAGGCCACACACCAGATTCTACAGACCTCTCCTCAGTAAGGTTTGCACCTTTGAGCCTTAGTGACTGATCTAACACAATCTAAAAACACCTAGCAGGATGCAAACGCACTCCTGCCACTAAGGCCATCAAGCATCAACACTAACATATTCAATAGAGGCATCAATTATGCACACAGAGATCCTCTTTTGCCGGTCTTTTTGCAAAACAGTGCCAGGTGAGATAATTAAAATTTTGCCACATTTCCAGAACAATTCCACTACATAATTTCCACCAAATTTTGCACACCAATAGTCATACAGAAGGCCATATAAATTTACATGATTTAAGTAGGGTCAAACATTGATTTTCAAAAAGGCAGACATAAATATATATTGATAAGTTTGTCATATCTATTAAACAATCAAACTAAATTCAAAAAAACATTTTATGTTAACGGTATCTATTAGAAGCATTGTGTACACAAAACTTTTTTATTTTTTATTTTTTTAACAAGCTGGCACCAAATAAGAAAATTAAGTATTTACACCATACCTCAGGGACTAATCAACTGGTTTCCACCAAATTTGTGACACACGTAGCACTATAATAGGCCATGTAAACTTAGTGTTTAAGTGACTCTCACACATTTTCAAAATGATAGCCATGAAATATTTCAGATTAGTAAACCTTAGCTAAAATTTAAAGCATGAGACTGATTACATCTGAAGTTGATGCTCTAAATGCAAACTCTGTAATGCAGTTGATGATTGCGTGCTGGCTTTATGGTACGTAGTTTTCTAGGTTCGAGTTCACAGGAAGGGACATGTTTATTTGAAATTATCTCACTACCGTTGCACATTTTTCTCGTTTCATCTCAATTGACATATTGCGGTCAATAAGACATCAACGCCTACCTACCGACTAAGCTTTTAGAACTTCATTGAAAGTTATTTTCACCCACGTGGAGGAAAGTAGGATCGTTAGTTATATCAATAACTTCTTGTTATAGTTATAAAATAATAAAAAAACAAACAAGATGATTTGCAGACAAGAATTCCCTTAGCTGATGCACTAAATGAACATTCTTTAAACATCGGAATATTCATCAAAGTTGAGGATTTTTATTTTGTTACAACTTTTGAAAACCAAATTTTTTACAGAAACGAAAATGAACGTTGTCATTTTTCATTTTCCTTTCAGTATATTTGTACCTTATACAGAACAACAAAGAGCTAAAATGTCACCTTGTTTTACATAAATATTAGCAATTCTAATATAAAATTTTTTTTTTTAAAGTAATTTGTGAATCAAGACATATTTTCTAAAAATCATTTTAATTGACACGTACCACTTACAATGGACAGCGCAATATGATTATTTCCACAATAATTCACTTAGTGAGATGGTAACTTACACGGACTGCCGCGGTTGTTTCGCTCACGTTCCTCCTCCTCGTCGCTCCACGAGCCAATGGCAGAGTCTGACAACGACGTATCGTAGTAACCGCGAGAGTTGACATATGTAAGTACAAGGCTTTGCAAGGCGTGCTGACTTGGTTTCTCCAACACCACCTGTGAATAAAAGCCGTATTAAAGAATTTCTTTTAGTACAAAATAAAAAAGATCTTATAAAAAAATATTTGACTCTCTCGCCTTTTATATATAATCTTAGAAGTGAAAAAGACATGAACATAAGTTAGGTAATCGAAGTTTGATGTTTAAAACTAGTTGCGAGGACACATTTTTACGCCATGAATGGACGATCACAAAGTTTTGTTGGCTGGATCAGCCTCATCAGGTAACAAGAAATGGCACACCACGTTACGACACATGACGCAATGTTATCCAGTGAACTCAGCAGTAAATTTACACATGCAGATAAAACTGTGTGTATCATGTGGTTACTGCGCGAAATGTCGAGGTAAGAGGAGGATCTCTAAAACTCAGACTTGGCTGCCGAGATTTTGTATGGACTGGCGAGTTAGTTCCCAGCATCTCGGTCCTGCACTGTTGTTGAAGGGCGGCAAAGCCCTAACTATTGTTGAAGGGTGGCAAAGCCCTAATGATTTCGGCATTGCAGCACGAGTCCAAGTCTTTGTGGTGGGACGCTTCATGGCTTCTCCTGCAAGATGATGTTGCATCTAGCAATGGCTCGTTTCGTAGAAGTTACGTGGCCACTCATTCGCTGCCCGAGGTTGTTGGTAGTGAGGCCAATGTGTTCCATTACATAAGAGATTGCACTGGACCTTGTATACTATGACGTCTGCAGTGGGACATCGACATCAAGTATCCATGCACACTGTGCCGTCAACTCTGTGCATGTGTGTGTGTGTGTGTGTGCATGTATGCGATGTTGTGATACCACAAAAGTATCGATACCAGTATCGGTACTGATATCTATACCCATTCCGATACTAGTATCGAAACAAAAGTATCGATACTAGCATCGATTAAACCGAGTGAAAATAGTAACCATAAGTTAACTGTAACCTTCAAATATTTAGCTCAAATTAACACAGAAAATCCTGTTATAAATTTTATAGCAGATGAAATAGCCTGGTGTTAAAAATTTGTTTATTTACAGCAGAAAACCTGTTATAAAATGTGTTATAAATCACGTTTCACCATCTGGGTAAGTAAACCGAGTAAACGAATACGGCTATTAAATGAACGAATGCGGTTGTTAAGAATGTAGAATTGCAAGTTGAATTTAAATTAAAGTTGAAGACGAAAGGGCACGAGTGTAGACATAGCTTAAGGTATCCTGACCAAAAAACGAATTAAAAATAAACAATACATACCTTCATTCAGTCGATTCCTTTTGTTTTTGGCATTGCGGGTGCACTTTCTAATATTTCATTAAATTGGTCGTGTTCCCCAAAAACTTGAATTTTTTTAAACAGATGTTACACTGCACAGAATCCTTATCTATTTTCTGGAAGTATTTCCACACCAAACTTTTTAAAGGCGACATAATTTTAATTAAAAAAAAAAAAAAACCGAAATTAAAACAAATAGACAATTAAAAAGCAAACTAAGTAAGATGTAACTTAGTCACTTCTCTTAACGCCAACGGTTGAGTGAGTGAGTCTAAGTGGCCATGTGGTGTCGGCGTGGCCTGGGCCTAGGGTTCCCTTCACTTCCCTTCCAGGAAGGGCCTTCCTTTCACCGTAACTAATGGACCGTTAGTAAGTTACTAATAGTAACGGTTCCCTGACCAGTATAGCCAACTTCTGTACACACTATTACACTCGTGTTTTTTTTCTTCTTTCTTCTGAATTTATTTATTTCTTGAAAATTTAGTTTTTAAATAGAAAGGGAAAAATATCGATTCCTGTACTAAGTATAGGAACAAAAGTAGTAATATGGGTAGGTAGAGTATCGGAAGGAAAGTATCGAATAGTGAATTACCTGGTATCGAATCAAAAGTATTGATACCAGTATCGTATCACTAGTATCGCAACATCCCTATGTATGCACTCGCTTATCTGCAGCAAGTAAAGGCTGTTCATGATAAAGTGAGCACTTATGAAAATCAACCTTAGAAAAAAGTCACTGCCCCGACCTGCATATATTTTTTTAACAGGCGCACTGCGTGACATGCGGCCAGTAAAGTTGGTAACAATGGAGGGAAAGAAGTTCCGTGACTTAATGTTGAATTAAAAGTGTTGGGTAACCAACTGTGATAACTTAAATTATTTCTTTCGCTTTCTGTTTTCATAATGCATCCAAATGTAATAATTAAAAGGTTTGTGAAACATTTACTTTTTTAATAATTTTACAGTTCACTTAACCAATACATGAATACAGTGATGAGACCCATAAAGTGTTTATTTTACATAACACAGAAGAATACACAGCGTGCATGCAAGCTGATCTTAAGCAGAGCTTTCGAAAGTGCTCCGTTTACTGTGAACAACCTATACCAGCCTGTAAGTAGCGACGCTAGTTTTTATTTCACTTTTTACTAATGTTACACTACACATGTGAATTCACTTACAGCTACAGTAAAACCTTTCTAAAAAGTTCCCTATTAAAAGGTTTTGTGACTTCACGACCCAGTCTGTCAACACCAAAGTTATTTGACTCTCTTAATATAAGCTTTCTGGTTGATAAGCATTAATTTTCCAGTCCCTGCAGAAAAATCTGGAGTGTGTTTCGCTGTGATACTACTGGTTAAGTGCAAGCTGGCAGCTGCGTGCACTCACCTCGAACAGACGCAGTGTCTCGAGGCTGATCTCATCCTGGTCGTGGAAGCAGTTGTCGAACAGCTGCTTGCGCAGCGGGTACGTCTGGATGTCTGGGAGCTCCTGGTCGCAGCTCTCCCCCACCAGCCAGTACATGCACTCTACACACACACACTGCTTACGTACAACGATGCATACGCACTAACATTGCCGATTGCCGAGGTTCATCGCTTTCAATTTCATGGCTACTGTATTTTCATTAATACTACTTCATTCGTCACGTCTGTAAATCCATTTCAACTTAATCATTTTTACGATGTAAAACCACTCTCAAGACAACAGATAGCAATAAATACAATATGAATATAAAATATACAATATAACAACTACAGAATAATAAATGTTTTTTCATAAACACCCTTAAGTTGACAAAGCCGGTATGTGTACTAGATTTTTTGCAAAAAGTCTTAATAACTACGTAGTTTGTATTTCAAAACAACCCTAACTCAGATCCACTTTTAAAACTGGAAGATTTTAATTTTTACACATCTTAAAGAGTGTCCTCACAGATTACAGACATTCAGTATCTGGGTAACATTATTCTCATTGGTTTTTTTTTTTGCACAAAGAAACAAGATCAACAACCAAATGAATGAAGCAAGTACACTTATAGAAAAATTAAGTCTAGTCTGTGCTCAAGGGCTCCGCCTGGCTGGCGCATTAAGAATATTGCAGGAAAACATGTGATTCAAAAACATGTGGATATTTCATAGAGGTGTCTGGACACAAAAAGCATTAAAGAAACTTTTTGTGCCCAAAGAAAAGTTTCAAGTTTTTCTTCCGAGGATTTTTTGGATGTGAAAATGGCTGAAAGGAGAGTTTTCAGAATCAGTTATAGCTGCTAAATATCCACTACAGAAACTGGACAGTTGTCATTAGACACAGATTGTACTTCTTATCTTTAATAGCATGCTATAAAAATACACGGTGACTGCTTACAATCACATTCCGTCAAGTCGCTGATGTATACTGCACGTCAACTGAGCACCTTACATGTAGAGGTGATGAAATATGTCGTGAGCGAGCAACATTCAGCCTTAGAGCTCACGCTTTTCGAGACTTTGAATCCGCAAAACAGCTGCAGGCAGGCAGAACCCTTTAAATCACTTCATAATAATTAGGTGTTGACGTTCGAGAAACAGAGGCCTGTGAGTACGGACCTGTGAGCAGGGGCTCAGCTGTGATCTGCCGAAGGCACTTGGCGACGAAGGCAGTCACGAACACCAGGTCAGAGTCCTCGCTAGACAGCAACACTGTCTGCAGGGCGTCTTCCAGGAAGAAAGAGCGCACGCTCTGGGACAACGCTCGGCCAATCACGGGGTGGGACTCCTGAACCAGCTGCCCACAAAACCCACCCATGTCAACACACCCAACCCACCGGTGCACTACCTTCACACCAGCATCCATCAGGTTTAAATGACGAGCATGCTGACCACCGCTAAAACATTTCCATGCAGTTTTCACAACATTTTCACTACTTTTTTTGTACCAAATCCCGACTCCGAGTAGGATGCCCGTTTCCATGAAAACTTTGTATCTGAACTGAAATAAATTTCAATACCAGTGGCTAATGTGCACATTTACATTGGCGAATTTGAAGTTACGTTGGCTACAATGAGCTAAAAATTGTGCTGAAATAAAATTAAGTTTGAGTGTTTCCTTTTTCTTACTGCTAATTATTTATACCAAAATTCGACACCATGTATTTTAATGCAACAATGACACAAAGCCAATACGGAAAGTGCACTGAAAACATTTTGAGAACATGGAAACATAGCAAATAACGCGGCGGAGCAGGATTATAAGCTATGCCGACCTGGCTGAAGGCTTTAAACAGCAGTGGATGGCGATATTTCTACATGAAACCAATAAAATATGAATTAGGAAACCTAAAACCAAATACTGTAGCATTTACAACAGGGATGATCTGCAATGGCATGTTACTGTAAAACATAAGAAAATTGCATGCCATTAACTCTAATCAGAAACAAAATTCTGTGTAAAAAAAAAAAATTATTCATTGCGATACCATACTGTTCATGTGACATAAAATTAACAAAGCACAACAGATCAAATTTTTAAACATATAATTTTAGATACACAATGTAACGACTCGTGCGAAAACAAGATCACTTTGAGAAAAACTCTGAGGGTATAGCTACTCAATAAAGAATTTAAAAAAATACACAAAATTTAAAAACAAACATTTAAATAACTAAACAGATACTGAACTTGCACTTAATGAAAGTATCAAAACATAAACATGTGAGTTGAAGTTACAAGTAGGCCGCTAGACTACCAAAATATATAAAAGTACAAGAATTCAAGTACTTACGGTCTAGTACTTGTCGACTGGCGCACACACAAAGGGCGACACATTTCTCATGCAGTTACGGGATCGTGACGTTTTGCAGGCCCGACGAAGCTGGCCTGGCCAGCAAAACGTCACGATCGCGCAAAAGCATGAAAAAATGTGTCGTCCTCGTTCGCGTGTGTGCGCCAGTCGACAAGTACTAGACCGTAAGTACTTGAATTCCTGTCCGTTTATACATTTTTAATTGAAGTATCTTTACATAACTTACCAATATTTAATACTTTTTATTACACCTGCAAAACAACCAATTATTTTCCTAAAAACATTACATCATTACACCACCAAGGCCAATTTCTAAAGACTAAAGTTAATCATTCAATCCAATAGGCAGCTACAGTACAGAAGTAATCGTCAACTTACACAACTTACCTAATAATAATAATAATATGAATTACTCTAAATTGTACAAGACTCAAAGCATTTCCATTTACTCTCTAAACAATTCAGATGCTCCTCCCTGCAACCACGCCACCCCCGGAAAAGCAAGCTACCAACCTGGTTGCAATAGTCGAGCCAGGCCAAGAAAGCGGCAACTTCACGGCAACCAACAAACTTTGTGCCGTCTGACCACAGCGGCGAGTCCAACCTGCAACAGAATTAGGGTATGTTTTTGCCACCATTAAAGAATATCTCTTTTATTTCTTGCACGTACTCAAACAATTCAAAACAAGGTGCGGGACAAAAAAAAAAGTCACCGGGCTACTCAAAATAATCTTAAACGTGAAATACGCTTGAGCACACGTTATACACCGTACGCTGTTAACTAAGTACACACACAGACATATACTAAAATTTTTCAGGAAGGAAGTGTTTTGAAGGGTAATATTAGAGGTGATTATAAAAGGAGAAATCTCATGCAAATGCAAGGCTTATTCTCAATGGTTTACTAGAAAAGTCTCTCAAAAGCATACCAAACCACAGTACTAATTAGGGTTGCCTAATTTTCAAACTTTAAATCCGGGAGGTTTTGGAAACAACTGCCAAAATCGCCCCATCACGCCATTATCAAAAACCTTCTTTCTGTTAAAAGAAATGCCTTGTAATTTACATGTAAATGAAATTTGTACATAAAAGTTATTTAAAATATATTTTTTAATTAATCTTGAGCCATTAGTAATACAAGCCACTTGCTTTACGCTCATTCTGAAAACATTTACACTGAAACCCCCATTACAAAATAAGCTGAAATGAATAACAATTTCACATTGTAATTTGTATGTAAAATAAATTATTTACAACCACAAGCATTATTCATGTTTAGCATTTTCTTCACATTTGTTAAAAAAAATTCACATCACATTTCACATGTTTGAAAAACTTTCCACATGAAAAGGTAAAATTTTAAACAATATGGCTGGAATATTTTTCGTTGATACTTCCCCTGCTCACGACTGCATAAACACAGTAAATAGACTACAAACTAGAGGTCTGAGAGTACTCGACATATTCAGCTTGAGCCAAATAACTGCTGCAGCTCAAGCTCGGTTCAAAACATTTTTCAGATTCGAAAAATTCCAGCTTCTATATCTATGTTAGATCATCCAGTCGGCGACCGATGAGACTGTGTTTTACTGTAATGAAAAAAAAACTACACATTGTGCAATGACGCAGTATTCTTGATTTTCGGGACCGGGACACGTGTTTCATTTTCCCTTAGCTTCGTAATATGTTTATTAGGTTTGAAAATAAAGCAGCGGTGGTTCGTTTTACCGTGATAGAACGTTTATCGGGCGGACGTTTGCCGTTTCGTTTCGAACATCGTAGTTTTCAGTTTTTGTTAAGCGTCAGCATTATTCAGAAACTTTCAGACTGCGTCGACAAGTTTTGTACGGCGCAGTTTCGATAACGTGTAAAGAGTGTGTGTGGCCAGGCCCTTATCTTAGTAGAAGGGGGGGGGTGAGGCAGCACAATGACTCGTGTGCTGTCGCCCTTCAAGTCACTTCAGGTCAGTCGGCGGCGAAGTCAGTTGGAAGGCAGTTGCCCTTCAGGGCAGTTGGAAGTCAGTCTCCACTCAAGTCAGTCGTCTAGGCCGCGTCGGGTGTGACGCTAACCCCCACATCGGCAAACTTGAACTTGCTATATTAATTCTCTGCCGGTGTGGGAGGTCGTCGCATTTCTTAGGGCCAGTTTGTAAGAAACGTAATAATTCCTAAACAACTGTGGCTCTGTTCTGCCTGTGTCTATTTATCTGTGAACATTTCGTACTCTGCATACTCTGAACTTCAGATGTGAAATGTGTCGCTTAACTGTTAAATAAAAGTATGGAACAAAATACTCTGGAATTTGACTTTATTTCATACGTAATTAGTGTCCATTTTACTGAGTCTCGTGTACTACCTCTGAGCTAGTAGAGTGCAAGTCGGCAACTTATAGCCGGTGTAACTGTAGCGGCCAACGTTACAATTGTTTATTAATGAAACGTAAATAATTAAAAGTTAGGCGTATTCCCGTAAGAAGATTCCTTGGAAATGTAGATATGAAAGGTCATTAACTGCAAAATTAGCCTAAAAAAGGGTCGCGAATCCACCTAAGATGCAGCACTTGACGGGACAATTTGTTTAATGTTTGCTAGAAAAGAAGACGTTATAACATTCACGAAACGAGCTTTAAAAAGGTAGAGATGTGTTACAGTTAAAATTTCTGCAGAACTGCATATATAAACACAAATTCCTGTCAAAATTTAAATAAAAACATGGTCGCAAATCGGATAAAGATGCATACGCAAATGAGATAGTTTGTTAGAAAAATATGATTATTCATATGGGCAATTGTTTTTCGCAAGGCACGAAATCAGAAATTTTTTACAAAATTTGCTTTAGTTATTTGAAATTGTAAAATATACAAACACTTCACAAAAACACAAAATAATTGTGTAAGATTCACATGTGAAGTAGTAAAAACGTAGTTGGTTTGAGCGATCAATTGCAAAAGTGTGGACTGAATCAATTGCTAGACACAACATTCGATAATACTGAATGAGACGTAAAAAATTTTGTAATGGCATTTTCTTAGGTTATCGGAAAATGGGTTGCTTTAAACTTGACGTTTAAGTTTTTGATACAACAGTATAAGTTCCCAAGGGAGAATTTTATATTTTTCAAAACATTAACATTGCAGTGTACACGTATTACAATACAAATATACGAGCGCGTGTGCCAAACATAAAAAAAACAGAACAGCGCTCAAACACGAACGAATGGTCGGGCTCATCTGAGCATTTCGCGAACGTCAATAGCAAACATGCGAAAACAGAAATATACAATGATCAATAGGTTATTTAAAAACATAACTGTATTTTATAACCAAAAACACGAAAACAATAAAGTTATTTTGTTAAATCATTTTTATGCTGTTATAACCTACAAATTACGTATACAAAGCGACATAAATAAATTTAACTAGCTTTCATAAATTACAGTCTTTAAGTTTTTAGTCAAAATGTAACATTCTCAAAAATTTTGACTGTCATTTGTGGAGGATTTATTTTCATGCTTGCCTTTTTTTTAAGTAGATTCAAGCTGTGACGCAATTTGCCGAGAGAGTACTCTCTCGGCCACTCTGCTGTCCCAACTTGGATGATAGACAGCAAGAGGGAAAGTGAATGATAGATGTTCACTCGGTGAACACTCTCCAACTCTCTGCGACAGCCATGTTTTCAAGTCTAACCTCAAATATCCAAAGGGGCTGTGGTCGCTGAACGGTTAGCCTGCTTGCCACGGCGAACTGGGTTCAATCCCCAGCCAGGTTGCTCCCGGATTTTCACAAGTGGGAATCGTGCCAGACGATGCCGCTGGACGGCAGGTTTTTCTCTGGGATCTCCTATTTCCCCGCCCTTGTATTCTGGCACTGCACCAATCTCACCTCATTTCACCCTCATCAGCTCTCAAGACCTCATTGTTAGGAGCCACTCAAATCTCTCAACTCAACTCAACTCAAATATCCACACACACATTTTTTGTTTCTAGAGAAGTGTTAGAAATATTTTATTGACTTCACATAATCATTATGATTGTGAAATGTGTAATTCCTAAAATATTACTTATGATATAGATCACAAAGAATTGTGATGTGATTATTTAGGATTTGTTTAGGTTAGGTGTGCGCATATTATTTGACGCCTTATCAACTCTCAACATGGTGACAATGAAAGTGAACAGGCCCCAGTATCCCCCTAGAGACCCCAGGGATACAGGGATTCCTTAACGAGATTTATTACCTTCAGGATCCTGATGTCCGGAATGGCAGTTCGATAACCTTTCGGACTGAGGATGTTGGAGCCGGGCGGAGGGCTGTCCTGGAATAGGTCCTGACAGGCACAATATTTGTGGTAGCAAGCCGAGTGGTGTTAAGTGAGAGTTGCCCGGCTACTGGTGCACCCGTAGACCATGTAACTGCGGGTGACGCCCATTTCGGGGGGCGTGGCAGGAAGAGGTGACACTGGTTTAGGTTATGCTGTACCAGGTGTCTTTTGTTGTTCCAGCTGTGCTCCGGGACGCACGTGGCTCATCGCAAGATGGCGGTTTATTTGCGCTCTACTGTGTACACCCTGGGGGTGTTGAGCTCTGGTTCACCAGATCGTGTAGTCTGGGCACTTGCGATCTTGGCAGCCTTTTTCTGGCCCGCTCGGTGGCGTGGCATTAAGAAGGTACACAGCTAGGTACTTACAGTGATGTTACGTTAAATCGCAGAGGACAAAACAAAAGAAGAAAATAGGGTATTACTATTTAGAGGATTTAGTGGGTGTCCTGGAGGCGCAGGCATGACCGTAATTATTGTTCAAATTTACGTAGCAGCGCGGGAGGGGACAGATCTGGCATGGTACATTCAGGAAGTAAACTACTCTTCCTGGGGGCAGTGCCTTGGGGTAGACCCCTGCGGGAGTCCTATAGCTCGTTCGGCGCAGGAACGTGCACTTCATGAGGGACGGTGCTCGGGCCTATAGCGGTTTGTGGAGAGGACTCCCTGATTCCCCTCGGTGAGAAGTTGAGTGAGCTGCGCTACCTGCTACTGCCCCTCTCGGTTCACAGCATTCCCCACGTGAGAACTCCATGGCTCCCAAGTAAGCTGCGTTACCAGCTTGTAGCCTGAGAGTCATGTCTTAGCATGTTTTTCTCCCAGAGCCTCAGAGAAGGGTTTTCTCTCCCCTGCCTCAGTGGCGCCAGGAGGACGGCACAACCGCCAGCAACCAAACTTTGACAAGAGGTGGGAGCGCCCTTCAGTGGGGACTTTTCGTTCGATTCTCTATCGCGGTGGTGGTGCGTGCACCTAAAAGTAGATGATTGGATATGCACACGAAAGTAAAGTGGGTAAGGGAGGTGAAAGCGAAAGAGAATTAAGATGGCAGAAGTGTAGGAAATATATATATTTGTGTGTGTGTGAGATGATGTGTGTACACATATGCACATGTGCATGTGTGTGCTTGCAGCTAAAGAGTGTGGTCTCAATCTGGTACAATGTAAACCTAAGTTATTACCTAAATCACAGTTTATAATGAATGCCATCTAAAACATTTTGATGATACAACTTATTTAACACCAACCACGTTAAATATCCCAGAATTAATAACTGTAAAATATATACTTCTTTGGCTATAAAATGAAGCGCAAAAAGCAACTGACTATTTAAAATACAATAATGCCTATACACTATTAAAATTATGAAAGAAAAAATTTTACAGTACCTTCTTTCATATGGATTACATTCACAATATGTTAATAAAAAATTTTATTGTCTTAATTATTGTGCACGGAAATACACGAAATACACATGCAATGTAATATGAGCTAAGTACCCTGCCCCTACCTCCTAAAATAGAGAAGTAATGCGAAATGTAATTATATACAGAATGGAAACACAGGGATTTGAAATCTTATGTATAAAATAAAATTTTCTAATAAAAAATAGCAAGCATTCACAGCAACATTCTTTCATCTGCAGAAGCACGAACTAAAATGCAAGAAGCAAACCAAGCAGCGAAAACAAGGGGGGGCGCTTACCCCCAGTTTACGTGAATGTCATCAAGGTCATTGGCGTCAACCCCACGTGGGATGGACCGGTACAAGGTGGCCAACCTCGCAGCCAGCTCCGCGCAGAATACGGAGCTGCGCGCCAGCGATTGTGCAAAGCTGTCCGACGGCAGGGCTGCCACCAACATCAGACCCTCGCATGCCTTAACTGTTACCCTATTGTCCTACGAGACAAGAGCCACAAGGTGTTAGTGACTAGCTACGCGCACAACATGCAGCAGATACATCACGTCATCGCCACACATCACACATGCTCGTGACGCCGAGGCCAAAATGCACATACAGTACCAAGCATCACACAGTTTAACTGGTGGGTAACTGACTGCCCAGTTCATAACAGTAATCTGAAAAGTGAAATGTATGCAATCACAATTACTCAACAGATCGAGACTTGCCTATAACCACTCAATGTGTACATGTAACACGACAACACAATTTCACACAGACAAATTTCAACATTTCGCTAGACCACATTAAAGATACAACTACGGGTTAGGAGGTTCAACACCATATTAGTTTGTTAGTAGGGTGTGGATAACAAATATGTTCACTACAATGTTACATATCGCATATACTGGTTAAAGCCACTCTGCTATTCTGATTATAAATTACTGCAAGATACATGTTAAGATTACAATGATTCCACTCTTGACAGTGAGATTCAAGAGCAATGAACTATACAGTCACACAACAGATATTGATTTGTAAGGTATATGGAATGGATTATGCGACAGTTATGAAAGAGGAAGGTGAAAGTGCTTGTATTTTCGTCCACCCAGAACATATTTATAATGATAATGCAGGTACTGAGGAAGAAAGACCACAGTATTTAAATACCAATAATGTGGTCCCCACTGTGAAAATTCTAACACTATTCTCACAGATCAATAACACACTGTTAGGATTACCTTAACTGCTTAGTTCCAAATTCATCACAATTTATGCTAGCAATAGAGTTAAATTCTTGGTTAAATTCCAAATGGTAGTGAAGGTGTAATTCTTTAACAAAAAAACTCTGATAGCAAATGCCAGAAAGTTAGCTTACACATTGTGTTAACAACTTAACATACAACTTATACTTCCAATCGGTGGTTAATAACTTAACATTTTTATGTTTCCAGTTATTTGTGGTTACTAATGTAATTTAAAACATATACATATACTATGTACACCTTTAATCACGTTTGGTAAATTTTGCTGGATTACCTGAGAAGCGCTTGGATATTTGATAAAATGGATGCAACAAATAAAACTGTATTACATCAAATATATTATTGTAAAACACTTCAGAAAAAATGTCTAATTTTATATCTCAAAAGCTTAAAACACAATTAATAAGCAGGTAAAATCGTAACAATAATTTTGATTGCGTTATTAATCATAAAGTTATAGTGTCGGAATGGTTCAACCTCTAAATGATACGTTGCCCTTTCCATCCTGGAACCCTATGTGTTAATTTGCTATTTAAGATGTATTAATTTCAAAAATTGATAAATATGAACACAGCTTTAATTTCGTACTTTTCCATTCTGTAAATAAAACAGCAGGTGAGACGACAAATCTTGATAGTACTAAATCTACTGGAAAGATACGTGTAAGTGACATGCGGAGGCGTAGGGAACACTCACGGCACTGTGCAGGAAGCTGAGAAGGGCGTCCACCAACACGAACTGCTCCTGGTCGCCCCATCGCGGGCTGTGGCACTCGGACAGCGGGGGGGTCGTCAACGCAGACTCCGTACCTAGCTTCTCCTCCGCGGGGCCGACGGCGTCCCCGCGCGGCACGTCCGCGGGCGCGTGGCGCGGGGAGCGCTGCGACCTGAGCTCCTCGCAACCGGAGCTCACAGAGCTGCAGTTACTGCTCATGCTCACCCTCCTGCTCGCTGCATACTGCCAACACGACCGACACACACCGTCGAGTTGCCAACTCATCAGCAGTTCACAACACAATTTTAAAATCACCAATTTAAAAAAAATCCTGCTGATAATTGAATATAAATAGAACCCTGTTATAACATTTCTCAAGTGCCCCAAAAGATTTCAGCCTTATATATGGGATAACTTAATAAAACGATAATTTTGATGTGGCCCAAGAGAAGGCAGTTTATTAAGTAGGAAAATGTTATAAGAGGGGATGTTGTAACCGGGTATCCCTGTAGTTTAATATCAACATTAAATGGAATACCCTACAATAAAACCTCACAAACTTGACCTAATGTGGACTACAAGGGTGTCAAGTTAGTGAAATGTCGAGTTATATAGAATTAAGGGCAAATATGCAATTACAGTGGAACTCTCTTACAACATTTTTCTGCTTAATAAACTGCCTTCTCTTGGTCCACAAACATGTTTCTCAATACAAAATTATCCTCTTATAAAGTTCTACCTTATATAAGACCAACATTTATTGGATCCCTTGAAACGTGTTGTTACAGGGTTCTACTGCAATAACTAATTACTTAAAGTAAATCATTTACAGACACAGTTTGTAATCATATATAAACTATAAACACAAAATATGAAACAAAATTCACAGATAATAGGTAACACAATATACAAAATTTCTAACTACAATATATGAAGTAATTCAATGCAGTAGAATAGTTAAAATTACAATACCTTCTTGTTAAAAAACGTATCTGCATTTGTGAAAAAAGTGTTTTTTTCAGAAAATAGACAAACAATAACATACGCCATTTGACCCACACAGTCTGTAAAACTGTTGGGTTTTATAGAATGTTGATTTACTGAGTGTCGAGTTTCCGAGGCTCTACTGCAAAATAAGCCAATAGTGAATTATGAAATGTAATTTTGTGTTTTAATATTTTATTTTATTTTATTTTAACAACTAAAACAGCTGGATATATAAATGAACGCATTATTAAGAATTTTTTCATTAAAACTGTAAACTAGTTTATTTATGATAAAAGTAATTCAATGAAAATAGCATCCAACATGGCAGTGGTTGGAAATGGTCTCTTGATCTGCCCAGGCGTCAACTTGTAGTCATGACGCAACAAACTCAAAAACTTCTCAACTGCAGTACAGCATGTAAAGGATTTGCAAAAGATTAGTCAAACAATTTAACTAAGGTAAATATTTTTATGATTTTACGAGTATTAAAAACATAGTGTTCTCTAGAAATGGAAAGCAGAAAAGTAGGTTACAGGGATTAATAATTGAAGTGTCATTCTAACTTGATAGTTTTACACTTAAACATTATGGAAAAGGTCCCTGTGGGGTGATTACGCAATCTCCTACAACAGTGCAAAATTAGTGAGCACAAATTGTATACTGTTGTCGTGAGAATTGGACAGCTCTTTAACAGCTTGAGAGCAGACGAGGGTGAAACGAGGTGAGAATGGAGCAGTGCCGGAATGCAAGGGCGGGGGGACACGGGAGATCCCTGACAAAACCAGACGACCAGCAGCATCGCCCCGCACGATTCCCACTTGCGAAAAACCGAGAGTGACCCGGTCGGGGATTGAACCCGGTTCGCCTTGGTGGGGGGTGAGCAGTCTAACCGCTCAGACACCGCGGCCCCCACAAATTGTATAGTGATGGGCATTTCATAAAGGTCTGTTCTACAATGACACAAACGTGGATATGTAACTCGACATGTGTTCTATCTACAATGCAACATTTGCAGATACATACACACATACTGAAGTTACTGTGACCAATGGTTTTGCAGAGCTATACTTTGGTTATATAAACAAAGACTTCACATATTCATATCCATAAGCAGTCGAGCTATCTGGTAATGTAACATGTCTATCAACACATGCTTATCTTACAGACAATGATGGCCTTATCTAACTACCTTAACTCTGCCGATGCTCCCTTATAAGTTTTCAATATTACAGATGTTTAGCTTCAATTATGTGGACGGACTACTTTTCCATCAACATATAAACTCTGAAAACATTTATTAAAATTTTTCTGTTCGCAAACATACACATTTTATTAAAGGCGTCTTACTAAAAAATTTTTTCATACAAAGATTTACAAAATTTTTTTCTCATCATCATGTCACACAGACTAATTATGATAGTGTCTAGCGGTGACTGCAAGGAAATGTACAATGGCACCCTACAACAATCGGTGACCCTTACCCGAGAATTGAAGATGTGGATCAAGTGTGGATAGCGGCCAACCACGGCACACAGAGTGCACAGGAAGTGAATTTCATCGAGCTCTGTTGGCGAGGCATGCATCCCATTGCACATGGAAACCAGTTTCTGCAAACACATTCACAATGACCTCCGACAAACAATAGTGAACTTCCCCCTTGCAAGCCGTTCACTAGGGTGGAACGAAACTGACAAAAAATTAATTTTTATTTTAAATAATTTATTAACAGTGTGGAAAAGTTTCCTTTTGGGCTCTGTATGAAGCATGCAAAATCTCGATACAAAATATAAATTTCTTCCGCTGCCCCACGGGGCATGAAATATTTTGATATATAAAAAATCACTTTAAATTAGACATTAACTTGTTTAAACAACATAATTCACTTTGTTTTCAAATCTAGGCATTTTTTTTTCAAGATTCCAGCCTCGTATGAATGTATCCGTCTCTTTTGTTGTATCCACACATCACTGATGACGCTTCAATGACCAGTTTGAAGCATCTTTCTACCACCTGGGTGTGGCAAGGAAATCGTGGCAAACTCAGCTCTGTTTTTTCGCTATTTATAAGATCCTAGAGTTCTTTTTGGGATATACCGGGAATGCTAGCAGAGGTTCAGTGATACTGCACGACTGCCAGCATATAATATCCTGATATTCCTTTGCATTAAGTTTGAGAGGAGGAATGACAAAGGTACGAATACCTCGCGAACAACTTTTTAGCTTTCATGATTCTACATAACCCAAGCTCTCGAATGTGTTTTCTGTCGTCAATAATCACGGCCAGTAAAATGTTTTCGGGATCCGCAAAGTAGCTGTTCCTCCGGATTACAGGATCTATCACCATCTTAAGCTCATTACTCAGGTAACGCGAAGCTTGGATCGTTTTAAAAACATGTTTAGCACCGTCTTTGCATGAAGAGTGGCACTTTATAGCAAACCAGGTAGGAGCATACACCTTCACAATGTATTAGGCTAGTATCGTAAGATTAGGTGACGGTTTTTCACTTGAAATATATAAACGCAGAATCCGGTTTGCTGTTGTCAGTCATCTGGCGCGGGACATCTTACCCGGATCTCTCGGTGACAAACTTCCAGAGAACGAACCACTTACAACTGCTTCACAAATATATAGGAGGTAATTTTTGGTCTGCACTTAGGTAGTTTTTATCGACGACTGGTATTTCTGCGACTATCGGACGGTAGTCTGCTATTTCAAGCTTTTCACATCCGACCAGTTGCTTGCCGATAGGACCTGAATATTCCCGAGGGCCAGTAGTCGATCCATCTAGGTGTTGAAACAGATGGCGTAGGGGAAGTTCATTGGTGTGAAGTTGACATACTACCCTCTCAACCGGACGTCCAAGAAAGGTTTCCAGCTTCGTGATAACTCAGTTTTTGAGTCCATGTTAACCACAGTGCCGTCGCATCCAACAGCAGAGAGATTTGTATAGTCGAAATTGTTTTTTTTCTAGATATTCAACAATAGAAGATGAAACAGACTTTGCTGAGATGGATGAAGGAGACACATGCCTGATATAAATAGACTCTGGTTCCTGGATCAACGGATAATGTTCCTCTTATATTGTTTTACGATAGGATTTTCCCAACTTTTCTTCAGNTAAATAGACTCTGGTTCCTGGATCAACGGATAATGTTCCTCTTTTATTGTTTTACGATAGGATTTTCCCAACTTTTCATCAACTATAATTGTATCGTCTTTTCGTCCATCAAAATGTAAGCCCTACAGCATTATAGTATTTTTCATATCTCTCTTTTGCAGATTTTCGCAGCATTTTTCTCGCTGTCTCCGTACTTTCATTCTATCTATTACCTTTGAGGTGTTTTCTTTTGTAATAATGCCAACATCTTCTAAAACAGCACTGGCAATGNTTGTCCTGTTGCAAGCTGATGCAAATTTAGAGAGAGAGAGTCTCATTTGAGAATTGCGATTTTCTTAGAGGAGACTTTTTCGGCTTTGATTGTGGACTTGGAATAAATGCGTCAATATTGACATCAGAAGAAATAAAACTGGAATCTAAATCGTTGGACAGAGACAATCTACTTTCAGCTGCAGTTTTTCTGTATTTAGCAAGTCGAGATGAACTTTTAACTTGTCCCTGAGCTTTTCTTTCATTCACCTTCGATGCAGTTTTATCTACTGAGCCCATTACCATCTTTCTGTTGTTTCTTTGATCAAAGAGAAACGCGCGTTTTCTGCCACTGGAACTTTGCATCCTTTTGCGCAATTACAACTATGGGAATCAGAGCATTTGCAAGAGGAAATATCAAACAACTTTGTTTTTGCGCTATCCTGGAAATCCTTGATTTTTTTGTTAAGAAATTCACTGCCTTTTCAGCCTTTTAACCGCTTAAAAAGATTTCTATATTTGTCATGGTAAGACCGTAAAAGATGCAGAATACGTGTGTGAGAGACAGTTGGAATTGAAGCCTTCTGCCACAATTCTTCAATCTTTAACGCAACTTGACTGGCTATTTCTTGAAAAGATGGCTCTTTCATATTCCTTTAGTGCTTACTTTCGTGTTTTATCCAGAGATAGAAATTCATAACACTATCGTACGTAGGTAAAACAGTCTTGCATAGTAGTTCTGGAGCATCAAATATCACACAATTCCACTTATTCCTAGTTTACACTTGAGATACAGTTTCCATGTTTATTTGCTTTACAATAGTCAGTAAAAATAGTTAGTGAAGGTTAAAGTTCAATAATCTTACTGCAAAGTACTTGACAATGTTATGAAAACAATTAATCAGTAAATTTGCGAGACACTAGTACAAGAGACCTTTACGCTAGCCCGTGGCGCGGGCGACTGACAACGGAATAAATGACACAATACTTTGACCTTCACCCAGCACTGCACTCCTCAGTATTCCTTAATATTTACGCGGGAATTTCGCTTTAGATACGTCAGGTCTGAAGTTATTGTATCATGATGAAATTAGACCACAAAATATTTTTTCCTAAAATTATGAAACTTAAAAGGGCTGAGGGGCAGCTGAAGATATTTTTTTATTGAAATAAAACTCTGTATAAATAATCATGAAATTAAAAGGCAGCTTTTCCACACTATTAAAATTAAATTTAATATTTTTAAAAAATTTGTTCCCCCCCACTGTTCACGGTAAACTTAGCAATTTTGAAAGTCCTGCTTAAAATCTACTCATTACTAGATGTTTCAACCATTAACACCCAAGGCAGCCGTAGTCTGCGCCAGAGAGGTAACTCGAACCCTATGAATCACTCTGTATATCACAGGGAGCGAGTAGCGTCAAAATGAAGATGAATATGCAGTTAATAATTCATTACTTGAAGCAAATTATATATAAACCAACTTTTTTTACAAGATATTAACACAAGAAATAAAATTAAATACAAAAATTATTACGTAATACTAAATGTGAAATTTTAACTAGAAAATATAAAGTAATTTAATGCAATATGATTTTTTACAATTATGGCAATGGTTAAACTTACAGTGTTTTCTTGTACAAAATATATATTCATATTTGTGAAAAATAGTCCTCAGTTATTTTTTTGTGAAAACAGACTTGAACGCTAACATTTGTCGTTTGCCCTGTACAGCCTGTAAAACTGTCAAGTTTCATAGAATGTCGAGATAACGAGTATCGAAAGGGACAGTGGTGGCACAGTGGCTAGAGCATCGCCCCCTCCCCACCAAGACGAACCAGGTTCAATTCTCGACGGTTCACTCCCAAATTTTTGCACGTTGGAATAGCGCCAGGCAATGCGGCTGGTTTTCTAGGATATTTAGAGTTTCCCCTGCCCTTACATTGCAGCGCTGCTCCAGATTCGCTTCGTTTCACTCACATTGGCTCTCAAGCCCTTGTCGTTAACAGATGTTTAAACCTCAACTCTCCACTCCCAGAGTGTCGAGTTGCCAAGGTTCAACTGTAATGGCAACAAAAGGCTCTCTGTCGAGAGATGNCAGTGGCTAGAGCATCGCCCCCTCCCCACCAAGACGAACCAGGTTCAATTCTCGACGGTTCACTCCCAAATTTTTGCACGTTGGAATAGCGCCAGGCAATGCGGCTGGTTTTCTAGGATATTTAGAGTTTCCCCTGCCCTTGCATTGCAGCGCTGCTCCAGATTCGCTTCGTTTCACTCACATTGGCTCTCAAGCCCTTGTCGTTAACAGATGTTTAAACCTCAACTCTCCACTCCCAGCGTGTCAAGTTGCCAAGGTTCAACTGTAATGGCAACAAAAGGCTCACTGTCGGGAGATGAGATTGGCTACAACACGGTCGGCAAGCGACCTCCACAGACGTCACGGACCTGCACGGCGGTGTAGACGCTGTTGTGGGGCAGCGTCGGCTCTTGCAGCTGCGTCAGGAGCTTGCACACGAAGCCGAGGGTGACGGACTTCATGCCGGGCGGGCTGTCCGTGCCCGCCAGGGTCACCAGCAGATCGGGGATCTTGTGCTGGAGCAGGTACTCCAGACACGGCCCCGCCGCGCCCAGCTCTACCACTGCCTCCTCCTCCACCAGGATCTGTAAGCAATGCCGTCCTTCATGCATACTGCCTGCCACATATCTGCAAGCATCATCTCTTGGAGGAGGAGCTAACTGGTAACCCGAGAACACAGTGCAGTTGTCTTCCTAACCAATTGGAAATTATTAACTCCTTCAACAGGTTCAGCACTGCAAAGGTAAATAATTTTTCTATGTTCAACCTACGAAACAACAGTAAATCTATGTAGCGTTAAAAGCCAAAACACAGAAAAGTGACGTACCTCGCCGACAGTAGTGTGTGGCTTTGAAAATATGAAGTGGTTCAAGCAAAAGGTGATTACCACAGACAATGTTTTCTGTTATTCTTTACATAATGTGGTAATCTAATCTGCTCAGTTACAACATCCTCCTCCTCCCCTCCCCTTCTGTTCAATGGATTCCAAGATTTGTCATTCGAGTCCTCCTTCCTTGTGGCGTTGTTCAAGCTCGCAGATATTTTGTGTGTAACATATACAACGGCCAAGGTGAGAAAAACACAAGAATATATAAACACAGTCGTCTGTAAGTGCAGGACAAAGGAGAGATGTTCCTTGCAATATATGAAAAGTGGGGGGGGGGTCCACCCCACTAATAATTACAGTACTGTAATTTTTCTATTACTTGTGGGAAACAGATCATTTGTTTATATTTTTGAAATATTTCTGTTTCTGTCAGTTACAGAATTATTTTAATGTGTGCTAAAAGTGACATAATCGCATATATATATATTTGCTTTAAAATGCTTTAATTTTTTAGGATACAATTATTTGACAGTTTCATTTGCATTCATCAAATGTGTCGATTGACGCTGATGCAATGCTGCGCCATTTTGTACACCCAGTCTGTCCAAATTCAAAATAAAAGATGTTTAGGGAGAGAGGGTGATATTTATGACCTCCCCAATAATATATATCTATCAGTGGACATGCACATGAACCTATTTCATGAGAAACTGAGAGGCACTTGTAATTGTCTAAATGAGGAAAACTAAGATCTAATGATTTAAGGAAAATAGGTATTATTTACCAGGACAATTATGAAATCAAATGTGGTATAATCTGGTCAAAGCAAATGGATTAACTGCTTCCGAGCAAAATTCAGCAGGGAGGTGTACAAGGCGCAGTGGGCACCCGCGCACACAGTGCGGACACCGGGGCACGTTCTTCCAAGTCCACGCCACTCGCAGACAGGATGCAAGGGAAGAAAGAATTGAATAGCTTCCATTCCTCAGTGATTTAAAAATACCTCTGGTATGTTCAACTTTTAAGATGAAAATTTTTTAGCTAAATTTTAAGAACTTAACACACACTGGCAATGTATTGAAACACGTGTTCATATCACTGCTTGTTGCTCCAAAGTTAATTATCCAAAAATTCTGTAAAATGAATTTTAAACAATTCCGTACTTGTTTGTAGACAGAATAAACAATATCAGCAAACATAGAAAAAAAAAATACTGATAAAACATTTACACAAAGTTCTACAGGTAGTACCAAACAAGCAAGAAAAAAGTACTTCCCATACATAATATTTTATTACTCAGTAATCATTTACCAGTTCACACAATTACATATATTTCTCAGTAAATACTGGTGACGTCAATATTTTGTCCTCCGAAACCAACGTTATGGCATTTAGTGATTACACATGCTTGGCATCTGCACGCAATACAAACAATTTAGCAGCTGCCTTCAGTACACACATGTGCGCTACGCGCGGGGCACCTGATCAAACACACAAGAGAGTGGTTTTAGCATCGTCCGTCATCTGTCTTCTAATACTAACAATACGTCGGGTCAACGGAACTCATTAAACATTCTATCCTGGACCGCTTAACTGTATGTGGAGTCAACTGAACAGAACTTAATTAATGACCCTGGGATATGCCTGCCAATCTTAACAGCCTTTTGGGTAAAGAAAATTCTGACTTTGTTGGAAAGTTATGATGCGCAAAGAGGATGGTAGGGTAACAAGACATGCATTGACGATTGTGTTATCNATGGCGCCTAACCTTTGAGGCTGCTATATTATTAAATATACGCTTGTAACAGTAAAGTCGGAACTATACAACATGGTGCCCAACTGTGCGGCATTTTAAAAATAAATATAGTGCGAACGTTTCCAACAACGCTTCTTTACAACGTGTTCATATCACTGCTTGTTGCTCCAAAGTTAATTATCCAAAAATTCTGTAAAAATGAATTTTAAACAATTCCGTACTTGTTTGTAGACAGAATAAACAATATCAGCAAACATAGAAAAAAAAAATACTGATAAAACATTTACACAAAGTTCTACAGGTAGTACCAAAAAAGCAAGAAAAAAGTACTTTCCATACATAATATTTTATTACTCAGTAATCATTTACCAGTTCACACAATTACATATATTTCTCAGTAAATACTGGTGACGTCAATATTTTGTCCTCCGAAACCAACGTTATGGCATTTAGTGATTACACATGCTTGGCATCTGCACGCAATACAAACAATTTAGCAGCTGCCTTCAGTACACACATGTGCGCTACGCGCGGGGCACCTGATCAAACACACAAGAGAGTGGTTTTAGCATCGTCCGTCATCTGTCTTCTAATAATAACAATACGTCGGGTCAACGGAACTCATTAAACATTCTATCCTGGACCGCTTAACTGTATGTGGAGTCAACTGAACAGAACTTAATTAATGACCCTGGGATATGCCTGCCAATCTTAACAGCCTTTTGGATAAAGAAAATACTGACTTTGTTGGAAAGTTATGATGCGCAAAGAGGATGGTAGGGTAACAAGACATGCATTGACGATTGTGTTATCNACTGACTTTGTTGGAAAGTTATGATGCGCAAAGAGGATGGTAGGGTAACAAGACATGCATTGACGATTGTGTTATCACTTTTATAGGCCAATGATGGTAAAGTGAGCTTATAACACCTATCTCGAATTTCAAACAGTAGCCATATTCAAGTATAGATAATTTTGTAATACAAATGTATCTTATGAATTTTATGTATTGTATAAATTATATATTTGTATTTTTTTGTTTCGGGTATAAAACAATTTGACGATGTCTAATGTAGTTCTACGTTATTTAATGACTAATAAACAACAAATTACCAAATTACAATTTCAGCACAACAAATTTTAGACGACATATCTCCACCAATCTCGCTTCACTACCGTCATCGCTTACGTCAATCACCAATAAATGTTGCTGTAATAAGGATCAAATGTAAAATTCCCTTGAGTTGCTCCCCCTGCTTCTTTCAACTGGCCTTTGCACAACTCTGCCACAAACTCGCAGTGAAGCAAACTACTATAAGATGACACGCATCCTAACGCCTAATCGAAACTTGCAGCCAGACATACTGTACCTTCACGAGCTGGTCCAGATGAGCTGGAATGTTGGTATTTTCGATCATGACCTTCGTCACAGGTTCGTGTTTGACGTAGAAATTTGTGATCTTCCTCCAGTGGTACACAAAATCTTCCAGCAGCGGTGGAGGGGGTGCAAGCTTAAAAAAAAAAAACAAGTCGCACAAAGTTAGTAAAACGTTAAGTAATTAAGCAGTAGTTATTCCAAAACACTGAAACCTAGCGTGTGGTTCCCAGTCAAGCTTCGATGTTAATGACTCCCATAGCGAAGAACTCGCTACATGCTAATGAAAAGCTTACAAAAAAATTGGTGGCAAAAGACTCCTCAGGCATACTTGTGCCAACACCTACACACATGGAATGCTGATTACGGATCAAATGTATACTTATCTTGAGTTGAGTAAGATCTCAAGACCACATATCTTCACTCACTCACTCACTTGAGTTGAGTGGCAGACACTACGAGAGTTTTCCCAGAGTACACCCCCTTCCCCACGTGTCTTCATTACACCTGCCGTGCAACCCAATATTTGTTCATGGTAATTATTCAGAATAGGGGGGGACTTTTCCGAAAAATGGGAGAATAATACGTGCAAATTGTAGATATGGTCGTTACTAATCACACTAAACAGTAATTTAATTAAGGCAGCACAGACTGTACTACAAGTTTAAGTAACATTCACTCGACAGGCCTTTGCAAGCTCAACGTCAGACAGACATAACATAAATTTCCAAAAAATAATTAATCGATTCGAATACGTATACTTTAATGTGTAACTTCTGATCAAACGTGATTACCACCAACTGGGGCAGTGGTGCGACCATAAATTTCTTAAGGGAAATAGGGGGGGANGGGGGGGGGGAACTGACTGAAGTGAAGTGAGGGAGGGAGGTTACATCAGCATCATCAGTGCTGAGCACATGTGATAATTACAAGTTCTAGGAGAAAATTACCTCACCGTATAATAAGATGTGTCATAGCAAACTGTAATTGCACATTTTTAAAACAATTACAGGATTATTAATAATTTTTATACTAAATGACAGCAATGTAATGGGCAAAATAGGGGGGAGGGGGTTACATTAAAACTTCCCAACCTTCTCCTGGCTATGCCCCTGAACCACGGTGATTTTGTCTTTTGTCTAAATTGAGGTGACTTTGTCCCGCAGGTTGGAAAAATTACGTAAGTGGTGCCAGCTCCTGTGCGGAACAATGTTAACAATAAAATAACTAAAGTTAAATGCTGTTACGCGCTCGCCGCTTCACATCCCGCACCGGGCGAGTGGAAGCGAAGGACAGCAGTTATACGATAGCAGCGGCAGCAAGACAAAGCATTGTTTCGAATGAGCAGGCGAGCGATAGGCCGGTGGCCGCGTATCTGTTACAGAATGCAAGCCGACACGATAATCCTTTTTTTGCGGCGCGCGCTGCTGACCCTGGTTGTATTGATTTCTGAGTTTATCTGAAGAATGCTCTGGATTACTGACCTCAATCTCTCAGCGTTGACTCTGGGTGCGTTGAACCTTCCAGGTGGTCAGTCAGAGTGAACGATATAAAAGAGTGACAGGCCTCCGAGCCGAGGAGTTCATGGATGAATGCACTAGTGGCTGAGATCCTAGCGATAGAAGACGAGCGACAAGAGAAATGACCAGCGGAAGGGAAATCTGCGACTGCGAGTATCAAGCAGTGAAGAGTGCGGCTGACAGGCTGGACTATTGGAATGGATGCGCGAGTGAAAGACATTACAAATGGTGGCAACAGATATATTGAACACGTGTTGATAATGAGTATGCGTTATTATACTGTAAAACCAAACAGACAAAATCAAGAAGGACCTTAATAAAAGTTGAAATAGATATTAAATAATGCGATCACTGTTAAATAAAAAGAACAATAGTGGAGACATAATTTAATGCTGTAAATAATAGCTGTGTAAATTAATTACAAATCAAATTTATTTATTTTATTTTTATTAAGACCTCCATCCCTTACAAACTCAGATACGCCCCTCAGGCGTCCAAGTAACAATACAATGTTTCAAGGTAAAAAATGAATTTGTTTATTTTAACCAATGATTTTATTGGTGCTTTAAAGTTATGTTTTTGTCTAAAAGGCAGAATTTTACATGTTAATGATAGGGTTACATTATCTTGCTGAACAGTTACTCAAAATATATATTATATTGAATGGCCCATGATCAAGGCGAGAATGCCCACTTTTTTGGAAAAATAATCTTAGCTGTTTTTTCTGTAAAAAAAACAAAAAAATTCACGAATAATGGTATATTTCCACTCTACTAATGATGCAGAACACGAATGTACGAGGGGCATTTACGTACGACTAATTTCTTAATGTGTGCCACAATAACCTAACAGAACCTAACCCCACAATGGGTGAATCACTATTTTACATTTTTAAACTAACCTAGGATTGTAGGATTTTAAACTAACCTAGGATTGTAGGATTTTAAACTAACGTAGGATTTTAGGGTTTTAGTCCTAACCTAGGATTGTAGGGTTTTACACCAACCTAGGTGTTTGGGGTTTTAAACTAACCTAGGATTGTAGGGTTTTACACCAACCTAGGTGTTTTTGGTTTTAAACTAACCTAGGATTGTAGGGTTTTAAAATAACCTAGGAGGTAATTATTAAGATTAGGGGCTTTTCTGAAAAAAACAAAAAAAAATTCAAATTATGATATATTTCTAATCTACCCAAAACTCCTAGGTTACTGTAAAACCCTAAACTCTTAGGTTAGTTTAAAACCCTACAATCCTAGGATAGTTTAAAAATGTAAAATAGAGATTCACCCATTGTGGGGTTAGGTTCTGTTAGGTTATTGTGGCACACATTAAGAAATTAGTCGTACGTAAATGCCCCTCGTACATTCGTGTTCTGCATCATTAGTAGAGTGGAAATATACCATTACCCGTGATTTTTTTTTTTTGTTTATTTACAGAAGTGCCCCTAAACTTAATAATTACCGCAATGATATTCAGTAAGGGGGAGGGGCACACCAGGTAAACATCCCCCTCCCTCTGACCATTCAAAATATAACATATTCATTACAAACACAATGAAATGAACGAATTTACGCAACGTGTCACAGTTCAGAAAAACTAGAAGATTTCTGAAATACTAAAACACTCACTGCGTCGACAGCGCTCTGCAAAGCAGTCGAAAACCTGTTCAACATTTTTAACTACTGAACCATAAACTCATGAACAATCCAACTATCTCAATGAATGTCCACATTACATTATCAAATCACACGACCTTCTATGGTTCCTTCCTCATTTCATGATTATTCTCAGATCAAAACAAATTTAACGTTGTTACGACGTACGTGCTTTGGCTATGTTTTGTATATAATTATCCTTACCAAAGAATAACTATTTCGTATAGGTGCAACAGGGATGGAAAGGATTGTTGAACTTCGGAATTTTGTTTTTCTTTACTTTACAGTGAAGTTTATTCTATTACACACTGGGAATTTTTATGAAAACAACCTCTAAAATTCAAGAAGCGTTTTTGACGCCATTTTGGATTTACAAATTTTTTGCCATAGTTTTTGTTTATAAGGGCATACTAGAATTCTCGGCATTATATTCCTGTTCAGGAGGTCGAAGCTCTATAGTCTATACGGTTTTCGTGGGCCACTTAATTATAGGGTAGAATGACTTCGCCAAATGTTGAATTATCAAAATTATGCTCATTAATAAAGATATCTGTATATTTTATAAACAACATAACTTTACTTTTAAATATGCTTAAGTCACAATTCAATTAAGTTTAATTATTCTTATCATCATTCATAATTAATATTTTTTTTTTGTAGGCATGAACTGTCAGCGTCTGAGCATTCAGTTGTTTTGTTTCCGTTGTAATGAAAGTAGCTGGAGGAGTTGTTGATGTACGGGATCAATTGCAAGAATTGAACNCAGTTGTTTTGTTTCCGTTGTAATGAAAGTAGCTGGAGGAGTTGTTGATGTACGGGATCAATTGCAAGAATTGAACTTTATTGAATTTTCAAATTGTGGTTGTCTAAGAATAAATGGTACAAGAGTTATTGATATCAGTGACAATGCCTGTACCATTGTAACATTCCTTTAGTGTGGTGACACTCCCATCAACTTCACAACATCAACCTTAACAGATATTTGTTAATCAACAGGGGTGTCGCCAATGTGTTTCATTTAATTTATACCATTTTTCACCATTGCCATAATGTTACATAGTTAGTGCTTATGCCATGTTAATCGGCATTTGACGTTGGTTCTCGTCTCTTGGGATGGAAGCCGACACCACTCGTCCCCTTCATCTCAGCACTCGAGCCAGACCGGCAGCGTTAGTCACCCACTCCGTGAGCCCCCTTGGTACCATAATTTAGGCTGATATCACTTCATTGCAATAGTAAATTAATTAACCAGAATATTTGATTTCTTTCTTTTCTGTACCGAGGGGAGAGCCACCTGTACTCTCACCAGAAAACTTAAAGCTACCACGTATCATCATAACGTCACTCTCATTTTCATGCTAATGTCAACGGCAGGCCGTAATTTCTGGGCCCATTTTCTTTTATTATTCACATGTAATCAAGCACAGTGACTAAACAGGGTTTAAAAATTTCAATGAGTGTTGATTCAGTGTCCTCCGGGACACGAAGGATGCTACACACTTTGTAGTACCTCCCGCAATTTTCTAATATATGTCAGGCGTACGAGATGGCCTAAAGTCTCGTCATAAGGTGTAAGTATTGTAATATCAAGTGTGTAACAACATCATCTGCAAACTGACGGAAGCACCCAGGGCCCCCTGGGCCGTCGACCGAACGACACAAATCACGAACTCTCTGCTGAGTTATGGCGCCGGGCCATTCTACACTCAACCAGCCCTGGGTCACCTCGACCACGTCAACTAGCTTCATTGTGGTAACAACAGCAACCAATGAGCGATTTTTCTCTAGCCTGAAACCATACTTCCGTAACTCAAAGTAAGAAAGTTGTTTAATTGGTTTGGCACTTTTAAACATTCATTGTAACATTCACATATATTCAAATGATGTATTACAATAATTCTGCAAGAAACCACACCGACTGAATTTTCGGTTATTTAAAATAAAACTTCCTGAGCTGAACCAATTAAACATGTTTGTAACAAAGTGTGACTATTTGCTTCAACGAAAATACAATGTTATACCATCGTGTAGCTGTGTCGCAGTCCACTGAGCGCTCTTCACAGCCCTGCACAGTCTCGTTTTCTGCTTACTGTGTTTCCTTCCACATAGCACATGTAGAAGCTAATGCTTCCTTTATGCTGGCGACTAGTGTCCACATGTCGATCAGATGGCATTGTAAAACTGCTGCAATCTAAACATGTTGTTATTTCTCCACTCCTCTTTCCTGTTTGTATAGAGCATCAAGAAACCAATCTGAGTGTCCAACCATTAAAACATTGTTTTAATTAAAAGGTTAAAACTTATAACCACTTCTCCTAACTGGATGCCCACGTTACTCTAAGAATTACATTAGAGCCTTTGTTAAAATATATACAGTTACATGCAAAACATATTTTTAGAGATTGTTTCAAATGTGCTTAGTTAATCGTGAATCAGCTACAAATTGCATATCTCAAGTATTTCTTCTTTGCTTTGTAGTTTAGTAAACAAGGCAGTAATATTTCGATATTAAATAGTTTAGCTATTGGGACGTACATAATNTCTTTGCTTTGTAGTTTAGTAAACAAGGCAGTAATATTTCGATATTAAATAGTTTAGCTATTGGGACGTACATAATGTTGTGTATCAAAGAAGCGAACCAGCAAAAAACAAAGAGTTAAAATCTTACATTTACAATTAGATGTACAATTATGTGTAATTTTGAGTTGCGTATTTAGAATTTCAATTCAATACCTGCAATCACAAACATACAATAGTGTTTTAAAATATATGTAAATATTTTTATATAGTAAGATTTGTATTANTAATACCTGCAATCACAAACATACAATAGTGTTTTAAAATATATGTAAATATTTTTATATAGTAAGATTTGTATTATCGATGTATTTAACATGCACAAATTTGTGATACTAGCAGCAATGCATTTAAAATTCAGTATGGTAATTTTTGTTCACAAAGATAGTAAATAGTTATCATGGTAAAGTGCTAAAAATATGTAGTGATTTGCATACACGTATATAACTAGAAGAGTATTATATTTTGTTATAAAGATATTTGACATATTTTCATATATTGGGGCAGTTCTATTTCATACTGCGTCCATTCCAAATTTTGGCAAGTGACCCATCACCCCTCCCATGTAGCATTCCTAGCTTCACCACTACAAGATAACGAGATTGTTTCGGGCCATCTCGCATGTTCGCAGTGGGGCCTACAGTTCGGTAAGAGAAGACAACTGATTGGACACTGAAAGTGGACCCAGCTACCCAATCATCAGTAAAGCAGCTAGGTCCCAAATAACACATATCATATATCTTCACACAAGGTTTATTGAGTGATGTAACACATTTGCATATAGCTTATGCGGATTTGGCACTAGAGCCTGCAGGTAGCCCATACTATGAAGAAAAAAAAACAGCAGACAAAGGTTTTAAGAATAAATTACACTCCTGTGGCCAGAATTAAGTAGCCGAACTCACAGTGCTAAGAGGAGGGCGTGAAATGAAGAAATTGATAAGAAGAACCCAGGGTACCAAACCTTCACTCATTTCCCAAAGGTTTGAGCGAAATTACAGGATCAGGCAGGTAACAAGCTTCAATCAAGGCATAATTGACACATGTGTGAAGGTGGCCTTGGCTGCTGGCAAATCATTATGTGCCTGTAGCTGGTTGGAAAAGCATAGCAAGCTTTATTCAAGCAGGGCTGACCGACACGAAGCTCGTGTATGACAAAGCCCACAGCTATTCCTGGGCAGTGGGGAGTGTTGCACTGGCTGCGATATTTATCAATCCTGTGCGACATATGCACAGCTACATTAAAGATTAATCTGCTCGTAAATCATTCCTTGTTTTCTATGCACACCACTGGATGTCAATCCCACACACCTGTATTAGATTTAAAGATGCTTGTTGCCTCCCTACTCCTGTAATTTCAGCCACACCTTTGGGGAGAAGGGAAGGTTTAGGACCACAGGTTCCCTGTATTAATCTCTTCCTATTGCATCCCCCTCTTCGTCCTGTGAGTTTGACACATGCATTATTGTCCACGGTGTTTAACTCTATAGGTTCCCGCCTCTGTAATGCATGGCGAAACTTTATAAATTCTACCTCTTAGATGCAGCTCATCGTCGAAAGCCAAAATAACAGTCTTGAAATTGACCACGAAAGAGTGGCATACTACTTGGGAGGAACATTGTAAACATGGTTCCTCCTTAAATTTAGTAAATCATGCCAAAATAAAATTAAAGAACACCGAATAATNGAGGAACATTGTAAACATGGTTCCTCCTTAAATTTAGTAAATCATGCCAAAATAAAATTAAAGAACACCGAATAATGTTTGTTCACCAAGAAGCATTTATATATTGCAGATAATCTCTAATGAATTGTTTTAATGTATTTCTGATACTTATATACATTTTATTTTCTGGGTTATAACCGAGAATTTTCTCTATATTTTACACAGCATGGAATTTGGATTTTGAACACACAAAATTAAATTTATAAGAGAAGAAAATATGTCTTAAGAGGAGTGCATAAAGGTGTGACTCCTCCTAGGTTGGAGACTTTCTTTCGCTATTGCCACGGAAGCCTGCAATTATCTTTAATGTTATTACAAATAACTCATTAATTAGATCTTTCAAAAAACACAATGACATAATGCACCTTGCCTGCTTTGCATCGCCTGCACCAGGCAGTGATACTCCCCCATCCTAAATACTAATTCTGTTTATCCACTCCTGGTGTTGTTGCATGGGTGAACTGGAGGTGTAGTTGCCTGTTAGAAAAAGTGGTGGACCCAGACTTGAGCTCCATTTATAGTGGAAGAAGGGAGGAATAGCTGACAGGAGGTCATAGGATATGGAATTACATCGGGGAATTGTTTGAGTTTAGACCAATAATGTTTTTTTTTTTTTTTTTTTTTTTTTTTTTTTTTTTTTTTTTNGAATAAAATATTAGAGTTTAATTTTAGTTAAATTTAACCTTTCTTACTCATCACTCTTCTTCTCTTCTTGCATCTCTGAGGCCATTGATCTTAACTTCACTCCTGAGGAGTCTTACTCTTTTCTGATTATTACCTCCTTTATTTTTTTTTATGCAGATGTAACAGGCGGCTGGATGTGAGGGCCTCAGTGGGATTTCCAACTTCCAAACCCTGACCTGCCCGCCCCNATGCAGATGTAACAGGCGGCTGGATGTGAGGGCCTCAGTGGGATTTCCAACTTCCAAACCCTGACCTGCCCGCCCCTGTGCGGTAGATAATAATTGATCAGGACTTAAGCCAAGTTTACACATGGTTCAGTAGCTGGCCTGGACAGTGGGCCAGCTACTGAACCCTGTATTTCTATCACTGGGTCCCAGCTGTTGACCTGATGCATGTACTATCCCCGAAGGCTTGTTTACACACTTCCAGTAGCTGGCCCAAAATTGGTCAGTAGAAGGGTGAGTGACTGGGTTCCACCTGCTAGTAACATGTAAACAGTGCGGGCTAGTAGCTGCCCCAAGTTAATGGGTTAGCTGCTAGGGGACCAGCTACTTAGAAGAAGATTGTTTTTTTTTTATGGCCAATTGGCTTTCCTCCACGATCCAGATTGTCTCCTTCCCACCACACTGGCCCAACACGGGCAGTTAGGGCCCATTTATATTCTTCCAGTAGCTGACCAAAAACAGTTCAGTAGAGAGTAGTAAGAGTGAACTGGCTCACTGGGTAGGTCAGCTGTTTGTTAACACTCGAGGACAGCAGATGGACAAGGTCAGATACTAGAAGTATGTAAACAGGCCTCGGGCATTCAAGCAGTTCTATTGTCTGCTGACCTACCCAGTGTGCCAGTGCACTCCTTCCAGGCTGATCAGCTACTGACTGCCAAGTAGCTGTCATGTTGTATTCACGCCCATTCCAGTAGCAGGTCAGTTCGCAAACTGCGCTGTGTTGCGTTTAACAAACTGTGCTAGTGACAAGGATACAACGTCAAGAAAAACTGCGAGTACTCCGTCAAAATGGGAGACTGTCTCTATTTTTGTATTCTGCATTAAAACAATCCCACTGGACTCCATTTTCATGGTGGATTAAAAATAATATATATCACTGTCTGGTCATCACTCTAGCAATTAGTCATCTCTTGAAGACTTACGATCACATGTCTATCGGTAAACAGCAAGTATACAATCGCGGTAAAATTATAACTGGAACAGAAATGACTGGGCTCCAGCAAACACATGTACTCTAAATCTGAATCAATGATATCGATCGGTATAATTATTTAATTGAACCCTCGGCTAATGAGCTGTTGTTATCACTGATGAATCAGTGGAATGCACTGAGGTGTTACTGTCGAACCATTGCAGGTCACTGGGAATGAGTAGGAACCACTGTTCAATCAGTGGACACCAGTAGCTGATTACTAATTCAAATTGGGAATATTAATCAAATCTTCTTCAAATTCGCTGATTTGGAGCAGTTTTAACAGAGTTGTGGGGGAATAGGGCGCATGGTGGGGGAGGACCAGTTGGTTAGCAGAAAGTAATCTCTTCCATGTAGCTGTCGTCCCAGCCAGCGACCCACAGTTTCCGGACTGCCCCTGGTCATCTACTTACCCGACCTGTTTACATGCTCCCAGTAGCTATCTTCAATAGTTACTGGCCCTATCTAATGGCGCATTTTGGGCCAGCTACTGGAAGCTTTAGTGTGTTGCCACTACCTACTAGCATTTTTTATATACTCTGTGTGCACACATAAATGTTCATCGCNCACTACCTACTAGCATTTTTTATATACTCTGTGTGCACACATAAATGTTCATCGCTCACATGACAGAGATACTTGCATTTTTACATTAATAATTTTAATTCTGTTAATGTTTTGGACACAGACAAATTTCTGCTAATTTTCCTTTATTTTCATTATCTTCATTAAATCTACAATTTCCCATTGTCAAAAGATTTGCGTTTGTCACAATATATCATTCATAAATTTAATTACGATACGGAATAAACAAATTTTGAATCTTCGCCTTTTAGACACAGCTGGAGCAAACTTTGAATTCATACTGCTGACAGTTTCATCATCAGTTTGATGCTGATTCCTGTGAAGAATAGAGGTTATTATTCGTTAATACAGCTCTTACTAATAAGTAAAAANTTTGATGCTGATTCCTGTGAAGAATAGAGGTTATTTTTCGTTAATACAGCTCTTACTAATCAGTAAAATTTTTCATTTCAAAATGTTACAAAAATTTTAACTGACTTCGGTAAAAATTAAATGCAAAGGTTGCCAGATCATGATACAATATATAAAACAAGGGGAGATAATTATTTTTAATACTATAAAGTTGTTTTACATATAAATATGAGCTCACTAATGTTGAAATATTTCCCTCACAAAGAGTTTGGCTTAATAAATCGAATAGTTCTTAAACCTTTATAAGCCCACACTGCTTCTCAGAGTCAGGAATAATATACCATTCAAAGAATACAGCAAAATCTTATGTAAATACAAATACAAGCCTAGTTTCTGGGCTATTTCTCGCTATCGCATTTTTGTGAACGGGTGTACTTCATCTCACAACGTTTTAAGTTGAGGCTCATTTTACATTCTGAGCTACTCTTAGTTCCAGAAGTGGAAATGAATTCTCAGGCGAACGAAGCACTAAGCAGCAGCATGCATGATCCATGTCTGCCAGAAATATTGCCAGATTTTTTTTTTTGCTGTTTGTAAACCATTGCCTCAAACAAATTGCAACTTTAAGAACGGGTAGCATTCGTAAACACAAAGAACTGTTATTTACCTGGATCTACATAACAATTCTTGTTATGTCACTAAGACCTTCCACAATGCTGGAGGTACCAAATACATGCTGCAGTACAGAACATTTGGAGATTCCTTGGTGAGTGGCAGGACCAAAGTTGTATACCATCACACTCAAGTCGGTATTCACCACGACCTGTTAACATGTTTCATCAGAGCAAAAATGTTGTTAATATTGAACATTCAGGTAAGCACTAGTTATTTGTTGGCTTGGTTTACTGTAAAATAACTAATCTTTTGATTCAGGCTGGAAAACGGGCTGTAGTAATGAATGGTAGGAAAGTTAAAAAAAAATTGGGGGGAGATAATTTTTGGAGGAATTCGGGATAATATTGGGATGTTTAGAAAGAAACAGGAAATAATTTTTAAAATGTGTTTCATGGCATTAGCTGGTCTTGGTTTACTCGGGCCAGCGCAAGCATCCTGCCTCAGGGTGTAGACGAGCACTGTGCCCCCATAATTCCCAATACTACATGTCCAATCACTGATTGTTTCTAACGTGATCAAGTCCCTTCAGAAGCCTCTGTGTACATGACAATTGCAAGTTTCGGAGGTACATAAAATATTTGCTACTGAGCTTCTCGTAGAGCTTACTCTCTGTCAGTTCCCTGAAAGCTTGCCAGCCTTGGGTGGAGCAGTAGAGTGTTCTTCCATTAGAACGCGGAGGTTCTATAATTTTCAGTTGCAAAACAGCATCAAGAGGGCGCCTTCTTCTAACATGGGCGCATCAGTAAGAACCTTCCACGAGAACTAATCTATTTTTATAATAACAATTAAATAAGTCATGTTTTAATCAATAAAACAGTGTCTAGGAATTTCTCCACTGCCCCCACCCTCCCCGCTAAAAAGTATGAAATTTCTACTTGCGTACCAAATATTGTTGTTTGCATATACTTTTACCTTTTAATATGTCACTCTTTTACATTATGGATCGAAACTACACTCTCTTGCACCCCCTTATCTTCTCACATCTATGATATATTACCGTGGCGCGGTCCTTCCTGTCTTCACAGTGCACGTGCAGCACTGGCCTAGAGTCGCCTTGCACGACTCTGAGGAGCTTGCCCGTCACAGCATGCCACACCTTCACTCTACCGCAGCGGCCCCCGGAGACGACGTGTGGGCCAGACAAGTGCAGCGCCTGGACGCCACTGAAAACACCGGGCGAGGCAAAGATCATATCATAGTCTGTCTCACCAACAAGTGCATTTTTTTTTAAATATAATTCGGAAAGCAGTCCTGTTTATAGTAGTTCCCATGGACACCGCAGTGTATCCCCCGCCACAGATTATGTTTACGTAAACACACTCAACAGTATGTTAACATGAAATATTTTGCTATGGAAATAGCTGTACACAAGACTACTTTAAGAACTGTTAAAAAANGCCTAGAGTCGCCCTGCACGACTCTGAGGAGCTTGCCAGTCGCAGCATGCCACACCTTCACTCTACCGCAGCGGCCCCCGGAGACGACGTGTGGGCCAGACAAGTGCAGCGCCTGGACGCCACTGAAAAAACCGGGCGAGGCAAAGATCATATCATAGTCTGTCTCACCAACAAGTGCATTTTTTTAAAAATATAATTCGGAAAGCAGTCCTGTTTATAGTAGTTCCCATGGACACCGCAGTGTATCCCCCGCCACAGATTATGTTTACGTAAACACACTCAACAGTATGTTAACATGAAATATTTTGCTATGGAAATAGCTGTACACAAGACTACTTTAAGAACTGTTAAAAAAAGTGCGCTCGTTCGTGGGACAGACTATACCAGGAAAGTGTTATATCTCAAAATCATAACAAGAGAACCTTATCGTCTTCATTTGTTTGCCGAAGAAGGTTCTACCGCACTGCCGACAATAGAATATATATTAACTTTGTTATGTTTGCAGACAATGTGCATAAAGTTGCCAGCCTGTATTTTACTTTTATTTTGAAATTTGCCTACATTTTCTGGGAAATATGATTGATTCCATAATTTATTCGCAGTTATGTCATACCAAACATGCATTCAAAAGAATAAGATTCATAATCACGGAGATTAACCCACACATTATGAACAGTTCCATGCTAATATTCATAGAAAAACACATAGAATGAAATCACAGATGTGGAAGCCACGTAGATAAAGCAANAACAGTTCCATGCTAATATTCATAGAAAAACACATAGAATGAAATCACAGATGTGGAAGCCACGTAGATAAAGCAAGATTGTGCGACCACCATCAAAATGAAAATGTGTAACTAAGCCCTTGTTTCTACGAGGTATAAATAGATAAACTAAATTACCAATTATTGTATATGAACAGTATGCACAGGTAATAAATTTTATATTTAAAAATGGCACAATATTTTTTTCAAGTGCTGAAGTTGTAAGACCATAGAACCTCAACTTCGGGTATCTTCGGTAAGGATTCGTTTTCCTTTATCGATTTTCTGGGGCCTGGGGTAGTGGCAAGGGGGCTAATCTTCAATGGCTTAAAAGACGAGGGAAGCCAAATATACTTACCTAATAGCATATCTGATAATTATAGTAAGTCTGAAATTTCGCGTGTTCAGAGACCTGTATGCTAGACTCTACAGCACACTGTATTATCGAGGCTCTGCTATTGGCTGCCGCCTTAAATGTTTACCCAATAAATGTGTAGTGGAGATGAGAGATTTGGGAGGCTCTTAACACCGGGGTCTTGAGAGCCGATGAGGGCAACGCGAGGTGAGTATGGAGCAGCATTGGAATGCAAAATCAGAGGAAACGGGAGATCCCTGAGTAAACCCGCCGACCAGCAGCATCGTCCGGCACAATCCCCACATGCGAAAATCCGGGAGGGTCGCCCACCGGTAATCGAACCCAGTTAGCCTTGGTGGTGGGCGAGCGCTTTAGCCGATGCATCAACTGCGGCCCCTTGTTACCCAAGAAGACATATCACTGGAGTCCGCCCTTGTTTCCGGATAGGTTTATTTTTGGTTCGTCGCCCTTCATGGTGTGTCTTAATAAATTTTCATCAAATTGCATATGTAACTGCGATGTGTATTTATTTTTTTTTAGCTCGCCCTCAAATGATCTCGCAAAATTTCCGTTTCTGTACTGAGAATATTAAAATCAGCATTTTTATAGTAAAAGTAAATTAAAATAGACACAGACAACTCAGAGAAAATTGCAATGTATTTGATTGTTTATTGAAAAATTATAAACAAATAATTTGCATGTTGCTCGGAGGACGCAGAGGGTGGTGGGGGGGGGAGCCTGAACTCCTCCAGTCTCCTATTCCTATATGGCCATCGATGGGTAAGGGAAATGCCATGAAGGTTTGAATTCTGCCATAATCATGTCCAGCAACAACACAAAGTCTATAGTCGGTTCATGACTGGAAGAGACTTTCTTGAAGCCCTGCTAAAGATCTACTTTCAAGCCCATTTCGTATCCTTCTGCCAAAGGGTAAACAAACATTGCCATGTGGCAGTCACATGGCAATGTTTACATTCCACTTTGTGTGTGTGTACATGTGTTCGTACATTCACGTACCCATCATAAAAGTAACGTATATATTATTAATGGATATTCCACAAGCGTAAAGTTTTTAATCTTGAGAATTTCACACAAAAGAATATGTGATGCAAGCGAAAAACATTTCATTATATAAACCCAAAATGTGAGCATTAAAAATTAGATGTTTCGTGTGCGTGCCTCTGTGTGTGTGTGTCTCTGTGTGTGTGTGTGGGGGAGGGGGTTGATTTTGACTGTGGGATTGGGTGGGGAAGAAAAAACTTTCACTTTGATTACATATTAGAGACACAATACTTTGCAATGAAATGTGTCAACATTCAAGGAGTCCATCCAACAACATTAACATGGCAACGCCAATCTCTCATAAGCCCCCGGATGGCC
>NQII01006881.1:0-33200 GCA_002778355.1 Clitarchus hookeri | reverse complement strand
CCGACGGCAGCGTCTGCCATGTTTCCCGCGTGCCAAAAAATCCTTTGCGGTCCCGCCGTGAATCGAACCCGGTTCGCCTTGGTGACGGGCGAGTAGTCTAACCACTTGACCACCTCCTAACCCTTGAGTGAGCTGTGTTAAAATATGCTTTTACCTGACAGTGGTATCGGAGCTGCCGGTGACTAAATGGGTGGCATTGGGGTGGAAGCACATGCAGGTTATGGTTCCAACATGTCCGGAAAGCACAGGCTTGAGCGCTTTGCCGCTGAGCAGTGATGAAACAGTCACCGAGTTGTGCCTCGTGCTGACGGCCATCAGGTGACTCAGCGGACCGCAAGCTACCACCCTCGAGTGCAGGAACCTTAACACAGTAGTCTTGCATCAGCAAAGTACTGGAAACTACAAATGATCTAGTTACAGTCCATTCACGGTGACTCACAACTTTATTGAAGTCCTGCTAATGTTCTACTTCCAGGGTGTTCCTTCGCGCCTAAGCTTAACCAAGTCTAGAAAACTACACCAAAGGAACAACGCACCGTATTCGTGCGCAGCCAGTGTAATGATACCTTGCATAAGAACTATTTCTTTGCTAGGCATTACCAACACACCTATTTTATCCCTGTTTTTTGAAATATGTAAATGTAATATTATTCAAGTGAAAGTTCAGTTTAAACAAAAGTGTGATACTTTTATGTTCACAGGAGGATAAAACGCTTGTGATACATGGCATATTCAGGAAACAACCAAAAACCTCATATAAGGGATGATCCCAAAAGTGTGAAGAAACCGCGAACAGGCTATGAAAAAATCTATATATGTATGTATAAAAACGTTTTAATTGAGGCGATATAAAAATAATTATCTAATGCAGAAATGATTGAATTTTTCTAGCATTGAATGATTTTATAATTTGGGTAATTGACTATTCAAAATAAGGTTGGTTATGACATACTCGTGTATGAGTCTGGAAATGGTGAGATGTCCAGAGAAAATGGTGCTGTCCATTGCCCGGAAAATATCTTCATCGAGAGCACCTTGACCAACAGACACCACAGCATCTTCAAGGTGTACAGAAGACTCGTCTTCAACCATGCTGCTCTCGGCGATCTTTTCCTTGACGGGGAAATGTCAGCCATTAATATTTGTGGTCGAAATGTGCGTTAAAATCACACAATATTGCCTGTGTGCAGCATCTGAAAGTGCACATGCTAACATGATGTATTAAAACCAGCTAGAGATTACTGAAAATGAAAATTGGATCAGTATTTTGCACATCTGAACATTCTCAACTTTTACGTCTTAAGAGAACAAATGCAATTCAAAGCTAAAAATTAACTTAATATTTTATTCAAGATGCAGTCACATTTGTTTGAAATGCATTCTCCGAAATCAGGCACAAAGAATGATTTCATCTTAAAACTGAAGAAAATGGGCGATTATAAAGATTGTGACGAAACCATTCCTTATGCCGATGCCAGAGAATCCATTCAGACAATACCGAACGCATCTTTAATACTAATAAAGAGCATGGTGTCCACCCATCTGTCTCCTGTAGCATTTTCTGATCATTCTGATAATGCATGCAACAATTTTTCAGTTCTTTCCTGTCGAAAGGGTTTTTACGGTTACAGTGCCGGTTTTTCCATTTCTCTTCTTAGTATAGTAGTTTAGCTATAAGTACACTTAGGGAGGTTTTCATGGGCAAAATCTGGCCATGGCAGCCCAATCCCTCTCTGCCGCGATGCATGTCTCCTTGTAGGCGTATGGGGCTTAGCCCTGAGACACAATAATCCCCAGTCCCTACCACAGGCACACACAACACTTAGTTTTAGAGTAGGTTAGAAAAAATATATATAACACAAAGTTAATTTATAGCTTTGTAACAGTGTTATTGCCAACAACAGTATTAGCTTGAAGTCCATGGGGTTACTTAGGGTTGAACAGTGCCATTGCAATGGTGGAATACTTCTAAAGGCGTATTCGTTTTTTTATATCTATGTAGAGATTACTCAACGCGTACCACAAATACATTCTTTCTCTAATATTATTTAGTCTTATCTTCAAATAACAATCTTTGATGACAGCCATTATGATGGCTTTGGACGCCACACACTGGGATGTGGATAATATCGGCATTGTCTGCACGGAAAAATTTTGAAATCTGCCCAACATTTTCTTTGTAGACAAAGTGTATCATGCAGACGTGACACAAGCGAAACGCTCTGATTGGTTGCTAGTGCCATCTGCTTCTTTATCTGGTAGTAACGATCCGTAATGTGTACATCCGCCATAAGTTTTCAGAGCATGTGAACTCTCAACACGAGTGGGCTCACGAGCATGGTTTCAACGCATTATACACTCATTGCCATACAAATTGGCNACCACAGGCACACACAACACTTAGTTTTAGAGTAGGTTAGAAAAAATATATATAACACAAAGTTAATTTATAGCTTGTAACAGTGTTATTGCCAACAACAGTATTAGCTTGAAGTCCATGGGGTTACTTAGGGTTGAACAGTGCCATTGCAATGGTGGAATACTTCTAAAGGTGTATTCGTTTTTTTATATATATGTAGAGATTACTCAACGCGTACCACAAATACATTCTTTCTCTAATATTATTTAGTCTTATCTTCAAATAACAATCTTTGATGACAGCCATTATGATGGCTTTGGACGCCACACACTGGGATGTGGATAATATCGGCATTGTCTGCACGGAAAAATTTTGAAATCTGCCCAACANATATCGGCATTGTCTGCACGGAAAAATTTTGAAATCTGCCCAACATTTTCGTTGTAGACAAAGTGTATCATGCAGACGTGACACAAGCGAAACGCTCTGATTGGTTGCTAGTGCCATCTGCTTCTTTATCTGGTAGTAACGATCCGTAATGTGTACATCCGCCATAAGTTTTCAGAGATGTGAACTCTCAACACGAGTGGGCTCACGAGCATGGTTTCAACGCATTATACACTCATTGCCATACAAATTGGCNCATGTGAACTCTCAACACGAGTGGGCTCACGAGCATGGTTTCAACGCATTATACACTCATTGCCATACAAATTGGCTTTTTAGGAAGGAACAGCCGGACTCAAAAGAGGTTTTGTTACTGTGACGGTGCAGACAAAAGAAAAACTGATTAAAATATAATTGCATCAGGACAACGCTCCATTAATCTGCGCCAAAGAGGAAGGGCACTTTTAATACCTCACTGGGTCGCATCTTGTATGAATATGTGGGTCAACGCGATCAGATATGGAATAAAATATAAGCAGTACGTCATCCTTCTGTGGATTTGCCCAAAGGTGCTGAGTATTATACTCCAGATCATAAACATGTCTACACGGAGAACCCCGTTTTAAGAAAAAGGTTTTGTTGAAACAAACAAAGTTTACTTGGCGCATTGTTTGTACAGCTGCAAATGAAATATTTTTTGGTTGTAACAAAATTATTTTGTTGTTCTTATTTGGTTGTCCAAAACAAAGATTTGGTTGTTGAAACAAAATATTTATTTAGCTGTAGGTACATTAAATATTTTCTGTTAATATAAACATCTGTAAGTCTGACAGAGATTAAAACGTAGATTATATGCACCCGAAGGACGCGCCTTAGAAACCGCAGCTAAACTGACTACAGATTAAGCTGGAATGTTTTTAAATACATACAGTTATAATACTGAACAACGTGCATAAATAAATATTTCATGTTTTACATCTTTACTTTTTAGTTTCCTTTTGAACTTGTTTCGTTACGATATTTATACTAATATTTCGTGAATAAACACACTAACAAAGATACTATCCCAATTGTTACAAAAAAAAATGCAAACAAACTCTCGAGCCGTATTTTCGAACGAAGGCCATCAAATGATTGGGAAAACGAAATGATTAGATCATTCAACAAAATGTTTTGTTGGCAGTCTAATTTAGTTTGGCCAAACACACAGGATTTGTTCATTCAGGCGTGTATTTTGCTAAGGTGAACAAAATTAATTTTGTTGCTTTCCAAGTTTTGTTTACTCAACAAAATATTTTGTTCGGGTACCTAAATATATTTTTGGCCCTATACAAACAAATATTTGGTTGGCCTTTCTCTCAGTGCGAGATAGTTGGTGCAGTGGTGATACACTGGACTCGCATTCGGGAGGATTTGACTCCCGGTCCGGCCATCCTGATTTCGGTGTTTCGTGGCTTCCCTAAATCCTTCCAGGCGAATGCTGGGGTGGTTCCTTACTACAGGCCATGGCCGATTTGAAAACCTCACCAGCATGTGTATCCCGTAAATACATAGCTGTCTCTCTGTCGTCCTCAGGGGAGACGAATGACCGAAAGGATCTTATATAAAGAGGGTGGGTGCATGACATCCGAGTTTCGGTCAGGAGAACAACATCTGTAGTATGAGCATCTAAATAATGAAGGAGGGGAAATCTATTGGACAGGAGAGACCTAGAATTCCACTGTACGGTGCAAAAACGTGGAGGAAACAAGGGTGGAAAGAAATAGGGGGGAAAAAAANGAGAGACCTAGAATTCCACTGTACGGTGCAAAAACGTGGAGGAAACAAGGGTGGAAAGAAATAGGGGGGAAAAAAAAGCAGATATACTCACCTCAAAAAGACACTTCCCCTTATAAGAGAATTTGAATAAATGATTAAACAAGACNGAAAAAAAGCAGATATACTCACCTCAAAAAGACACTTCCCCTTATAAGAGAATTTGAATAAATGATTAAACAAGACTCTCCCGGTCAAAATTATAAGCCGAGTCATTTTTTTTTTTTTGCTATGGTGAATATATGCTAAATTGTGTCGATAAAGGAATTCATTTTCGCTTTATTAAGTCTAGGGACCTCACACCTCAGTGGGTGGTACCTCGTCATGTATTGGGGTAGGAATGGGAGAGAGAGAAAATTTTCGACAGCATCCGAATTGAATTGAGCATAATAGTCTCTAATATTAAACGAAGGGGTAAGAGTGTTAGAAGTCACTGGAGGTAGCGTCTTGTAGCAAACAGTATAGCCATCGGACCACACTGTGGCCATTCGGGAGGGTTGGGTGAATCCTGTGTAGCTTGTAAATATGTAGTCGAAAGTCTGAGGCAACGACGAGGGAGGAAGAACTGATGGTGTGGGCAGAGGTATAAATTGAGCTAGTGAGGTGGGTGAGGATATAATTGGATACGAAGGCTGTGGTTGTAGCACCGGAAGGACCCGGAAATAAGGTTGCACTTTAGTTTTGGCATCAGCATAAAAAAAGGTTGTAATATGACATAGCACGTTTGACCTCACGCTCCTTCTCCCAAACTGGACATTTAGCCTTCGCATGAGCGAGATGCTGACCAGAACAGTGCATACAGACAGGTGTATTTGCAGTAGGACAATTTGCTACATCATGAGGTTGGGAACAAGCAGGACAGTGAACATTTTCAGCGCGGCATTGTTTCTGGACATGTACGAAGCAGAAACAGCGCAAACACTACAACACAGATTGCACACGAGGATTGACTTTGAAAATTTCTTTGAATATGATGACTTCAGACGGTAAGTGCTGTCTTTCAAAGGTCAGGCTAGCAAGTCGGATAGGGACCCTTTCCTATACAGATCCATTAATGACATGTTTGGTTAACCTCTCAATGGAAAGAACCTTGTAATCACATTCCAGACCTTTTCGTATTTCATCTACCGACATATCGAGAGGGATGTCATACACCAAACTGGCATTGTACAAGGCCAGCAGGTATAGTTGCAGACACTTTCAATTTCGTCGGTAAATCTGAACACATAAACTTATTGGATGCAAGACTAGAAGTAAAAGTAATTTTCAATTTAGCTGAACCCGCTCATTGGATATGTAAAATATCTCGGTTGGGATGAAGTTTGTGGCATAAATAAATGGGGTGTCGATTGACAATATTTGTGTAATGCGACTCGACAGGAACAATAAAGAACCGTCAATCCATACAGGATTAGTTTTTGCCTGACTACTATCATTATGAGCTTGCCCAACTGATAATTTCCTCTGGTGCACAGTTTGTTCATCGACATCCATTGCTTACCTGCGATCAATGTTTATGGATCACAAAAAACAATTCAACCACATTACCACCACATAATCCCTGCATGCCATCTGCAGCAATCCACAAGCCACTCATCACTCCACGATGACTCCCAAAGGTATGAACGACATATAAATGTGTCGTTGATTCGTTCCACTGTACTGAAAGTAGGAAATAAGCCATGTGTCTCCAGTTAGGGATGTTTTTCTTGCCAGCTGGCACCCATTATATTGCATAAGCCATAACATAGCAATAAGATGAAAAATAAAATTAACTTTTTGTTTATGCACATAACATTTTATCAAATTTTTTATAAGATGATAAAAAATGACTTGTGAAAAGCATGACCAGGAATTTTAGAGAAATTTCCCCGTAGAAAATTAATTACACAACTATTCTTTCCTGTGTTTGTTTTCACGGTGCGCGGTTCCAAACACAGTGGCATTTTACAAGATATTGCCATTCGTCAAGGAATGGCGGGAGTGTTTGGCCGACTTCGGACGATGGCCCAAAGAACTACTTCTCTCAAATGGACGTTAAAAAAATTCATATAAGAGCTGAAGGAGTGAATCCTATTGCCACGGGCCGTGTTTGTGCTAAGAGTACGCCGCCATGCTTAATTTAACGTGAAAGAAGAACTCGTGCAGTACGCGTTAGGTATGCATGATTACAATCACTAGGTTTTCCAATTAGATTCTGTTCGGCCCAGCATGGCGGATTTAAAAAACGCAAGTTCCCGGTGTTACCCTGCGATACAGAAGAGCCGATTTAGCTTTTTTTTGTGGGAGATTAACGTACAGTAGAAAGAAGTGCTTCCTCTATAACCTTTTAATAGGTATCGGCCACCAGGAGGGGAGGTTTGGTGAGGCCAGCGCCGGTTCCACCGGGAACTTGCCACGAGCCGAACTGGACTGTCACCTGCAGATGAGCTACGCTTGCGTCGAGACTCCGTCGAACAGCAACCTCCTTCGTGGTGCTGTCGACCATGTAGTCCCAGTAACTGTTGACTTCCTGCATTATCCTCCGGGTGTCGTCGTCCGCCATTCTGGTTATGGCTCGGTTCACCCACAGTGGCAGCAGCTGCACCTGCATTGCTCGACATCAGTTTAGTCTTTTAGTATATTTCGCCGACTTTCTCATTTGAAAGTACGTGTATCTGTACGCTGTTTAAGGTAAAGTGAGCACTTTTGAGGCCCCAGTTACTTTTTCTTTTCAGCCATATTTTATCCTTTAACCACTTTTTTACATAAATATTACAATGTGAGTAATAAACACAGTGTGTATATTCCACCGCACTCTGAATTTAACATCTAAGGCTAAAATAAAATATATGTATTGGCTACTATTTCGAATGTGAGGGCTTTCAGAAGTACTCACTTTACCGTGGCTTTCCTAAAAATTCTGTTCACGGTCAATTGAACACTTTTGAAAGTCTTGACGAGGATCTGCTTGTGTGCACATTGTGTATTATTCTGTCATACGAAAACATTAACTTTGCCATGAGCCTTATCACTTTATTCGTGCATCGATCAAGTGAAATGTAAAATTATTAGAAAAGTAAATATTTTTACAAATTCGTTAATTATTAAATTTAATTGCACTTAAAAAAAATAAAGAAAAAGAGAAATAATTATAGTGTTCACAAACGTTTGCCTAACACTTTTAATTCCACTTTTAGACATGGAACTACTTTCTCTCCGTCGGTACCAACTTTAAAAGTCACATACCAGCCAGTGTGCGCATTAAAAAAATATATGCATTTGGGGACAATACAATTTTTTAAAGGTTGATTTCAAAAGTGCTCAAATAACAGCGAACAGCCTAGGCAAACGAATATATTGGACAAGTCAGCTGGAATTAAGTGGAGAGGTTTCGGCTGTTTTTAACAACGAGGTCTTGAGAATCTGTGTGGGTGAAAAGAGGGGGGATATTAAACTGTGGGAGATCCCCGAGAAAACCCCGCCGACCAGCGGCATCGTCACGTTCGGAAATCCGGGAGTGAACCCGGCTTTGGTGAGAGGCGAGCAGGCTACCCGCTCAGACACCGCGGCCCCTCCCGGTGTGACGGTTGGTTAACAATGTAAAAAGTGTATGTAACGAGCGTGTGCGCAACAGAATGAAAGAAGATATGTTTACGAAATGGTTCATGGTCGTCACGTGCTTGTCGCGTATGAACATCCTTGACATGATGTGTAAGAAATGGCGATATGTTATTTCGTGTCGTGTATGTAAGACATTCATCCAATAGAATTGAAGGAGAAAATGAGATTAAGAAGTAATTTATCGTGTTGAATAGAATATCATATTTCTAAAGAAAACCCCCTTTTCATTTTCTTTTATTCTTCTAAAAAAACGTATAAATTGCATGTAATAATTTATTGTATGTTAATGTTGTGTTGTCATATTTTGTGTCATATAATTGAACAAATTTGTGCAGCAAGTACTGGCAGAATAGTGATGCCAATAAAACGAAATGAAACGTAATTTGCCAATAAATCACTACTTCACTAAAATCAAGTTAATTCCTGTTCGTGTGTGACCAGTTACACGAATACCTTCATTATGAACCACACAATTTCGTTAACGTTCTATACATCTGTCCATTACGCACACGGAATTGATCGTGAACCGACCTTGAACGGCGTGCGTAGTTCAGTCACAGAGTAGATAAGAATACAGAGGCGAAACGGCGTGGCGGTTCCTTTGATGTGGATGTGCCCATTCGCTGATTGGCTGCGAGAGGCTTTGGAACGTTTGATTGGCTACTGCTTGCAGCGCAAGGCTCCCTAATGGCTGTACTGCTGGCTAGCAAGTAGTTACCAGGCGCTGATTGGAGATAGGTGACACATCGCTGTGCCGCGCAATTGCGCTAACTCACTTCATTTCGCAAGGTGCACCAACTCACTTCCTTGAAAAATATGTAACTCATAACTCAGTGGGCTAAAAGAATTAGATATCGGAAAAAAATGTCGACGTTAGTTGATTATATTTAAACTATCGTTTTACGATACCATGTATGCAGAAAGAAATGTTGCGGCTAGCTAAAATGTGAAATAATAAGTTCTAAGCACCCTGAGTTAGTTATATGCACTTGCAGTTGTTTTGTGTCTAAAAAAAATGCCACTGCTGCACGTGGTCGGCGAAGCTTGTGTGTTTCACTGCTTGAAAAATATGGCAAAATAAATTAATTTTAACTCAAGACACAGCTAGTGTACCGCGAATTTAACAATGGATGACCAGGCCTTGGTTTTTATTAATTTCATTTATCTACATCTTCCAAACTACTTTTATAATCGTTAAAATATATTTCAAAACAGTTATTTAATTCCATCCACAACAATGGTCAAGCAGCCAAGGAAAGATGGCATTGTTAATAATATAACGAACACATGTTTATTTATAAACAGTTTTAAAACATTGAGCATGAAATTTGGATTTGAATTCTCTTACCTAACACATAATAATCACTTACACGGGAGCATGCTCAGTATATAACACATAGTAATACAAATTGTACGTGCAACCAAGTAACGAGACTTTTATTTGTCAACTGCAAGGACTGGCGAAGGCAGGGAAGCCGTGCCGTGCCGGGCTCGAATGTCGATGGTGCGCCACAGAGTAAGTAAGTAGTGGAGCGCTGTGTGGCTGTGCTGCAACAGCGCTGCGCAGTGCAAGTACTCCACGCACCAACTTCGCGACATGCGCGTTGCAGGGAACAGTCGCTGCGCCACGGCGCAATTGAGTCGACACACTACGCCAACTCAGAAAGGTGCGCCTGTGTTAGTGCGCCAACACCAGAAATTTCAGTGAGTTAGCCATGACTAGCGCTGATTGGCGCACGACGATCCGGCACGTTGCTGGCCAGTGCAGTCACGCTATTTAGGTGGTGTACTCGGCTGGAGTTCGAGGAATAAGCGGCGTTTCACATCTGTATTCTTATTTACTCCGTGGTTCAACCACTGCTGGTATCAGAAAGAGAATATTGGCCAGATTTCTGCAGATGCTTCAAAGAGGATGACACCCACCAAGTGATATTAAAAAAAAAATTCAATTTTGTTGTTATTAATGCTAGTGGGAAAAGGAGATACATTTTCATTAGTTCAGCACTTTTTGAAATTATTTTATTCTTAGTGATAAATAAAACTGATATAAATGTGTTTCGCGGTAAAATAATTGTCAGACATCCAGCAGCGGAATTACCGCTAAATCAAAACATTTATATTACAGACGTTGCGTGAGAAAACACATAAGTGCCATAAACAATTATAAAACCAGCCCTGCATTAATACTAATTTGAGATCATTTATAATATTCAGAATCATACTCTAGTAGCAAAATTTGCCTGGCTTGGTTCTCACCCAGTCTAAGCTCCCAGAAACTGTCTCTTTCCTTTTCACCTGACTCTTCTTCTGCACAGGCTGCTTAGAGGGTTTTCTTGCTGCTACTTTGTTGTTTTTTNCTCTTTCCTTTTCACCTGACTCTTCTTCTGCACAGGCTGCTTAGAGGGTTTTCTTGCTGCTACTTTGTTGTTTTTTTCATTCGTATCCACTGCCTGCTGCAGACCTGTAATTTTGCTTTTCCATAATTCTGTCAATCGTTTCAAATTTTCTTCGATTTCTTCTTTGTTGTAAATTGTTCCTAAAACACTCGCATATTTTCACACTGCATTTTATTTGCTTAATTTCTATATTTGAAGTGTTGAGTATACGAGCAGCATGCATAATTTTTGTTAACTGAATTCGAGGAGATGAACTTACACACTATTACTAATTATATTATCCAGGTCTCTATTTTTTTATTTTTTTGGAAGGACAACATATTTGATTAAAGTAGGGGAACACCAGTTGCATAAAGGGAGACTTAAAAAANTTTTTATTTTTTTGGAAGGACAACATATTTGATTAAAGTAGGGGAACACCAGTTGCATAAAGGGAGACTTAAAAAATTTGTTATGTATTTATCTGAATTGAGTATTATTTATAACATTTTAATTTACATAAAATTAAATAATTTTTATACTGTAATTTAAACAAATATTTCTACAATTTTTTTAAATAATTTATATTGAAACCATCATGTGCGAAATTTCCCCATAGTAACAATTACATATACGCAACACCAAATGCTGAAAGTGAAGTGGAGCGAAGTGGAGAGACNCGAAATTTCCCCATAGTAACAATTACATATACGCAACACCAAATGCTGAAAGTGAAGTGGAGCGAAGTGGAGAGACATCGAAGTTTTGAGAACCGATTAGGGTAAAACGAGGTGGGTATGGAACAATGCCGGAACTCAAGGGCGGGGAAAATGGGAGATCCCCGAGGAAACCCACCGACTGATGGCATCATCCGGTACAATTTTCACTGGTGGAAATCCAGGAGCGGCCCTGCCAGAAATAGAACCCGGTTCACTGAAATAAACGAATGAACAGGAAGGCAATTTCGTGGGAGATGTAAGCATGATAAAATATCACGAATATGGTAAATAAAATCAAATGAGAATTAAAAGTGCACTGAAAAATAAATATTGCACAGGTAATAAGACAACAACTGGTTGGAAAATATTGTAAACCAACTATATAAATTGNCACTGAAAAATAAATATTGCACAGGTAATAAGACAACAACTGGTTGGAAAATATTGTAAACCAACTATATAAATTGATATGACTAGGGCCACTGATTTTTCACGAAGAAATTGGAGCACACTTTTGTATGCCACCCCTCCTCAAGACATTCTGTGGTCGCCAACTGTAGTAGTTATATAATGGCGGTTCGAAGACAAGAGTCACGGAGGGACGCCAGGGTTCCATGCCGCAGAAACCTCATGCTCTTGCATTCCGCAGCAATTTTTCCAGTTTTTCCTTCGAAATATCCGGTTTTTCCCTCGAAATGTCATAATTTCTCTAAAAATTTCCCTAATTTCCCAAAAAATATTTTAAAATATGATTTTCATAAATTTTTTTCAATGATCCCACAATATAGAGGAAAGACTCATTTTTGGGCGCTGTGGAGCTGAGGAGCTGAGGGGTCTTCCCAAATACGATATAAANAGTTTTTCCTTCGAAATATCCGGTTTTTCCCTCGAAATGTCATAATTTCTCTCAAAATTTCCCTAATTTCCCAAAAATTATTTTAAAATATGATTTTTATAAATGTTTTTCAATGATCCCACAATATAGAGGAAATACTCATTTTTGGGTGCTGTGGAGCTGAGGAGCTGAGGGGTCTTCCCAAATACGATATAACCTACACATGCCTTAAGCCTTATGCGAACTTATAAGAATAGTTGATCATAATTCCCGAAACATTTAAGGTACAACCAGCAAATACATAACATAGGCAAGAGGGTGTTCCCAGAGTCTTCCCTGACATCCCGACTGGCCCCTACATCACACTCTTGCAGGGGGTGTTCTCCTAGTCTTCCAAAATCCCTGCCATGTCACCCGACTGCCACATACATCATACTCATGCAGGGGGGTTCTCCGAGTCTTCCCAAANATACTCATGCAGGGGGGTTCTCTGAGTCTTCCCATTCCCTACCATGTCACCCAACTGCACCCTACGACATGGGTTATTTCAGAGTCTTCCCTAATGCAATTACCATTTAATTCATTCCTACTAGATCATATACTTCATGCCCTCGCATTTCAACCTAGATGTTGTCTCAAACATCACATGCTAGCATTCCAAACCAGGAGGATTATCTCAGAGTCTTCCCCAGTCGCCATGATGCGAGGCATAACATAAAAGACGTCGTCATGGAACTTGGTGTAACATAAAGACCATTGCCGAACACTGCAACGATGCATGCACTCTAACATAAAGGTTAACGCCAAATACTTCAACGACGCACACACCCTAACACTGCGGCGAANGCTGGTATCAGAAAGAGAATATTGGCCAGATTTCTGCAGATGCTTCAAAGAGGATGACACCCACCAAGTGATATTTTAAAAAAAATTCAATTTTGTTGTTATTAATGCTAGTGGGAAAAGGAGATACATTTTCATTAGTTCAGCACTTTTTGAAATTATTTTATTCTTAGTGATAAAAAAAACTGATATAAATGTGTTTCGCGGTAAAATAATTGTCAGACATCCAGCAGCGGAATTACCGCTAAATCAAAACATTTATATTACAGACGTTGCGTGAGAAAACACATAATTGCCATAAACAATTATAAAACAAGCCCTGCATTAATACTAATTTGAGATCATTTATAATATTCAGAATCATACTCTAGTAGCAAAATTTGCCTGGCTTGGTTCTCACCCAGTCTAAGCTCCCAGAAACTGCTTCTTTCCTTTTCACCTGACTCTTCTTCTGCACAGGCTGCTTAGAGGGTTTTCTTGCTGCTACTTTGTTGTTTTTTTCATTCGTATCCACTGCCTGCTGCAGACCTGTAATTTTGCTTTTCCATAATTCTGTCAATCGTTTCAAATTTTCTTCGATTTCTTCTTTGTTGTAAATTGTTCCTAAAACACTCGCATATTTTCACACTGCATTTTATTTGCTTAATTTCTATATTTGAAGTGTTGAGTATACGAGCAGCATGCATAATTTTTGTTAACTGAATTCGAGGAGATGAACTTACACACTATTACTAATTATATTATCCAGGTCTCTATTTTTTTATTTTTTTGGAAGGACAACATATTTGATTAAAGTAGGGGAACACCAGTTGCATAAAGGGAGACTTAAAAAAATTGTTATGTATTTATCTGAATTGAGTATTATTTATAACATTTTAATTTACATAAAATTAAATAATTTTTATACTGTAATTTAAACAAATATTTCTACAATTTTTTCTAATAATTTATATTGAAACCATCATGTGAGAAATTTCCCCATAGTAACAATTACATATACGCAACACCAAATGCTGAAAGTGAAGTGGAGCGAAGTGGAGAGACATCGAAGTTTTGAGAACCGATTAGGGTAAAACGAGGTGGGTATGGAACAATGCCGGAACTCAAGGGCGGGGAAAATGGGAGATCCCCGAGGAAACCCACCGACTGATGGCATCATCCGGTACAATTTTCACTGGTGGAAATCCAGGAGCGGCCCTGCCAGAAATAGAACCCGGTTCACTGAAATAAACGAATGAACAGGAAGGCAATTTCGTGGGAGATGTAAGCATGATAAAATATCACGAATATGGTAAATAAAATCAAATGAGAATTAAAAGTGCACTGAAAAATAAATATTGCACAGGTAATAAGACAACAACTGGTTGGAAAATATTGTAAACCAACTATATAAATTGTTATGACTAGGGCCACTGATTTTTCACGAAGAAATTGGAGCACACTTTTGTATGCCACCCCTCCTCAAGACATTCTGTGGTCGCCAACTGTAGTAGTTATATAATGGCGGTACGAAGACAAGAGTCACGGAGGGACGCCAGGGTTCCATGCCGCAGAAACCTCATGCTCTTGCATTCTGCAGCAATTTTTCCAGTTTTTCCTTCGAAATATCCGGTTTTTCCCTCGAAATGTCATAATTTCTCTCAAAATTTCCCTAATTTCCCAAAAATTATTTTAAAATATGATTTTTATAAATGTTTTTCAATGATCCCACAATATAGAGGAAATACTCATTTTTGGGTGCTGTGGAGCTGAGGAGCTGAGGGGTCTTCCCAAATACGATATAACCTACACATGCCTTAAGCCTTATGCGAACTTATAAGAATAGTTGATCATAATTCCCGAAACATTTAAGGTACAACCAGCAAATACATAACATAGGCAAGAGGGTGTTCCCAGAGTCTTCCCTGACATCCCGACTGGCCCCTACATCACACTCTTGCAGGGGGTGTTCTCCTAGTCTTCCCAAATCCCTGCCATGTCACCCGACTGCCACATACATCATACTCATGCAGGGGGGTTCTCTGAGTCTTCCCATTCCCTACCATGTCACCCAACTGCACCCTACGACATGGGTTATTTCAGAGTCTTCCCTAATGCAATTACCATTTAATTCATTCCTACTAGATCATATACTTCATGCCCTCGCATTTCAACTGAGATGTTGTCTCAAACATCACATGCTAGCATTCCAAACCAGGAGGATTATCTCAGAGTCTTCCCCAGTCGCCATGATGCGAGGCATAACATAAAAGACGTCGTCATGGAACTTGGTGTAACATAAAGACCGTTGCCGAACACTGCAACGATGCACGCACTCTAACATAAAGGGTAACGCCAAATACTTCAACGACGCACACACCCTAACACTGTGGCGAAGCGCACAGTGTTTGGGGGGGCGCTACCATACACTTCAACAACACATGCATTTTAATATAAAGGGTGGCGCAGAACACTTCAACGACGCACGCATGCTCGTTACATCGCAGTAGCTCGCGCCCTGACATACGATGTGACGCGCCACCAAGTGGCATTGAACTGGCCTGTAGGCCAAAGTTGAAGTACTAAGTGCCCCAAAGTGTACCCGAAAGTGCGCAGCATTTTTCCTAACACATCAAACAACATCACCACATTCACAGCTACAGTCAGAGGTGTGTTTTAGTGTATTAAGAGCAATCGAGCATGGCAACCCACACCCCTTTGCCCAGGTGGACTTGTCCATCCCTTTAGGAGACAGCCACCTTGCAACACCGTAGCCAGCGAAATATAAGCACATTACAGGAAGTGAAATACAAACACATTTTCAGGAAAAATATAATAATGTATTTCATGTTTAATTATAAAAGAGGAATTATATTTTCAAAAAGAGGGATTGCGAAAAATGGTATTTTCAAACAGGGAGATTGCCTGCAAAGGCCTCCGTCCTTGTAACATGGCATTTAGTGCGGTGGTACTCCCCGTAAATTTCACAACATCAACCTTAACATACATTTGTTAATGTTACCAATGTGTTTCAGTTAATTTATACAATTTTTCGCCATTACAATAATATTTCATAGTGTTCATGTTATGTTTTACCATTCAGCATTTGACGTCGGTTCTGGTCACTTGTGACAGAAGCCGACGTGACTCATTCAGTTCGTCTCAGCATTCGAGCCACAATGACGGTGTTGGTCGCACGCTCCGCGAGCCCCTNATGACGGTGTTGGTCGCACGCTCCGCGAGCCCCTTGGTACCATCATTTAGGCTGTTATCACTTCAGTGCAATATTAATTTAATTTACTGGAACATTTGTTTACTCTTTTCACTGTACTGAGGGGAGAGCCAACCACACTCTCACCGGAGAGCTTAACACAACTGCATATCCACATAATACCACACTCATTTTCACGCTAAGGTCACCGACAGGCCATAAATGCTGGGTCCATTTTCTTTCACTATTCACATGTAATCAAACACAGTGAATAAACCACTTTACAAAGTTTAATGTGTGTTGATTCATTGTAGGCCACTATACCATTTGTAGTACCTCCCGAATTTTTTCTAACATATTTCAGGCGTACCAGACAACCTACAGTCTCGTCATAAGGTGTAAATAGTGTAACAGTAAGTACGTGACAACATCATCCACATCANGTACCAGACAACCTACAGTCTCGTCATAAGGTGTAAATAATGTAACAGTAAGTACGTGACAACATCATCCACATCACTAACTCTCCACAGGGTTATGGCGCCGGGCAATCCAACCCTCAACCAGCCTTGGATAACCTTGACCACGTCAGCGTACTAACATGCATGCAGAAGTACCCATAGTGCTGTCTATGGGCTTAAGCTGGTAAAGTGAGCTCACTTATTCTCACTTTCCCCCTTTCACAGTTATGTTGATTCTTCATCAATGTTAGATTCAGAAACAGCAAAGGAACACACGACTGGCCTTATATAATATACATCTTTTGTGTGATGTGTGAGGGGTTCCAGGGGTGCTGATGTGGGTCCCCACCTTACCTGGCTTACCAGGTTGAAGCGAAAACTGGTGAAATTGCCCGGGGCCATAACTAAGTGAGTATGAGTTAATGAGGGTCGTGCTGTCGATGGCCCGTGGGGCCCTGGAGTCCTCTGTCGATCTGGAGTGCTGTTTGATAATGAACTTACCAATCATAGCACTACCTAGTGGCTTCACGTGCTACACTGGCGAGGTTGTAGGCCACCTAGCATACCTTACTTACATTTACTCAAAGCTGCAACAGGATGCAGTGCCCGAAGTACCCCGAGAGGTGTATTAAATTAAACACTCGTGGTTAGTCAAGAGGTTTACTTACTTCTTTTGTTACACATACAGCGATTCTGTTATGTAAACTGATGCGGACCCAGCACTCTGGTCTGCCGGTGACGAATACTGTAAAATCGGCCTAAACCATGAAAATTATTAAAAGGCGCATAGCAGGTTAAACCCTGTTTACAAACTGTAGGGAGGTAGATGGTCGTTCCCTCGGCATTAAATATGCAAATTTTCTGGTTGATTACATTGCTATTGATTATGAAGGTGATTGCAGCAAAAGTTGAAGGTGCTGAGGGGGTTCGCGCGGAGAAAAACTCCTGTGATGCCGGCCGACCCGAGTGCTGACGTCAGACTAAAATCATGGCATCGGCTTCCGCTAATGGTAGCTGAAGCAGGCACCAAAAATTATGTGAAAAATAACGTGAACCCTCTTAATGCTAATTAAAATGCTAAAAAATACAATTTCATGGTGAACAACGTGTTGGTGACATCCCAGTGATTACTTAAGTGTTAATTATGTTGGTGACTGTGACATCACGGGGGATGTCATCACACTAGAAATATGAAGTAAATCTGTAAGGCCTTGATAGGCAGTCTGCTGTGAAGAAAATACTTAACTATCCTTTTAAACATCGAACATAATTAACATACAAAAATTAACTGGAATAACGGGAAACTGAAAATGCATTTCAGTTTCCAGTAAGTTTCGCAAATGTATTTCAGTTTCCAGTTTGTTTCGCCAATGGGCGAGTCCAAGTGTTCCAGCTTGGGTGGGCTGGACGAGTCCATCCCTGAAAAGGGGTATGGGTAGCCACAATCTTTTGAGGTTTTAATAAAGAAATGAATTTAATTTATTTGGCTACCACATTTTTGACACTCTGTATTGCTTCGGGATTTTATTCCCCACTGTTTACCCGCACTTGGGATCGCGTATCACTGATATCCCAGTCAGCAGGCCGGTCGATGTTACACAGGCGGGAAGGACGCTGACATTAACTCAATTTGCTGTGGCGCCTGAAGGCTGTGACTTTCTGGGGGGACATCGTGTTGGACCGCTTGTTATTTCCCCCCACGAGTTACCTCTTGAGGTAAATATAGCAAGATGGTCACTTGAGCAACAGTGCATGACGACGAGGCGGGTATGTTCTGTTCTAGATGACCCATGCAGACATATTCGCGGACGAGTGTTCACTTCGGCCCGGTGTACCGGCTAGGTAGTGTAAGTGACTGTGGAGCTGCAAGTGGTCACGAGAGCATACATGGACGCGTGGTTTACATTATGTGTTTTATAATTAGCTAACTTACAATCACATCCAGGCATAGCATGTATTGTCAACAATTTCAATTTAAGGTTCTCATTAGTTAATTTTTTTTATTGATTCAGCATTTTTACATCACATTATGCATATTAATCGCCAATTTTTCTATGTAAGAACTTTGGAAAGTAATTTTACATTCTTTTATTTTAAACGTGTATGTTCCTGATTAAATCTGTCATATTTATTTATAAAATTCCTACCTTTAAAAGCATCCAGAACTTCTTCAGAATGATGTAAAGATGTAAGAGATTTTCCATCTCTCTTTTTGTCCTCGTATCTACAGAGTTCTTCATCCTTTGTGAGAGCTGTTTGGTATCCTTAATAAAAAATTTAATTTAATTTTATTGTCTGCTAAAAAATAAAAGTTATATAATATATGACAACTTTCAGAACCACAAAAAACCAGGATTTTCTGAGATTAATAAAACATTCTTTCTGTACAATTTACCTTAACATCTAGCACAATTTTTACTAGTAGACGATTTAACGTCTCGTCTGGTTACAAGCCTGATAATCATTCTTCTGGTTAATCTCAAAGACCTTTTAAGCAGCCTTATAGGTAAAGCTGTAGTTGCCAGTCAGAGAAAATTTTGCACATATTCATCGCTATACTTGTATCATTCGAAAGCTAACACATGATATGAAACCTAAATCTAGTCCCGTGTAGACTAATGTGAGATGCGGGCCTTTGTGGTCCTTTACTTATCTTCCTTGCCCTTTAATACTTATTATGTAAACTATTAGTGTTTCGTTTTGCAAGAAATAATGCAACTAAAATTATTTCGATCTTACTTTACATAATTGTAACGTGCTCGTATGTTAATATTTCAGACAGTTTGCCATTCTTCGAAGATAAGGTAAATGGCTATAGGGCTTAAAACTATTTTATAACATTTTCTCCTCAGAATAAAATAAAAGTAATATAGCGAGTGAGACTGAGCATTAACTCCAAGAAAATCCTGCAGTATATATTAATAATAGGTTTTGTTCCTGCAGCTGTTCTAGACCATGGTGTCTACTTTCAAATTCAAGCATTTTATGCACCTTAGTGTTCCACCAAGGAGTCAAGTTACAGTGACAAAAAATTTTTATTTGTAAATTTCACTGTGTGATTAGTTTAGTTGGAGATAACTGGATGGTGAAGGCGAACTGAAGATGAAGCAACGACAAAATGCAGTGGTGGGAGAAAGTGGAGTACCTCAAGCAACAGACCAACCACAACATCTGCCATGCTTTCCACATTCGAAAGTTGATGTCGATCCTAGTNTGGAGTACCTCAAGCAACAGACCAACCACAACATCTGCCATGCTTTCCACATTCGAAAGTTGATGTCGATCCTAGTGTAGAGCATGGAAAAGGGGGGGGGGGTGACCTCTCCAGTAATCCAACTTGGTTAGTCATAGTCAGAGGTGAACGATCTAATTACTACACCATCATAGTCCTATCTGATCAATGTTTAAAATTAGGTACTGCACTTTTTTTTGCAAGGGCTAGCTACTTTTTACCTGTTGCTTTGACTTCTTGTAGCGAGTGCTGCACATCCATTGTAATTTTCAAATGTCCATAAATTGGTATTCCGCTCAGAATTCTCCGGCACAGCCAGTATGTCTCGTAAATGAGACAAGCATTTTCGGAGCGCAGCAGTTCTATAAAAGAAAGAGGAATAATTATCTCTAATAAGGTGATTTCATCGTCCTTGTATCTAATGCGCTTCCCAACAGTTATGGATCAATTGCAGGCAAGCATATTCTTTTTTGATGGTTGGGATCTCTGGGAAGTCCACATGAAGAAACTGTTCCTGAATCTGCTTCCAATGTGACTGTAAAACTTCTCGAGACAGACTATCCCAGAGCAACTGGTTAGAATCGAGATTATAACCTTCTAATATGTGAGTCAGACAATTTTCTGACATTACGGTTCACTTTCCCCTCACTGAGAGTGAAACCAAAATGTACCATAGTCTCGGAAATTCATTCTTTGATTTGTTGATTCGAGAGCCGAAATTCCATTGTAAGCAGCACGGCAGAGACGGGTCTCTTTAGGGGAACGTCGAACACCCAACACGTATATTTATTACAACCTTGGTATAAATCATTATCATACTGCACGAAAGGCTTCTCAATCTTACCAATCGGGACAGAGTAGATTTCTCAACTGCTAAAGAGTTATAGCTGCGATTGAAATGTAATTGAGTCCATAAAGCCATACGGGTACCAATACCACAACTACATTAGAGAATATGGCGATTAATCTTCGATGTGGTTCAAAACAACACCGACAACAGTTATGTTGTGCAAGATGGCAAATCCATCATTTTCCAGCGGGAACCCTTGTCCAGAAAATGATGGTCCGGGCGCTGTGGGGCCGGTTCCATGGCCATCATGGACACCATATCTGACATCTCTTGACTATTTTCTTTAGGTACTATGAAGCGTATAGTGTGTGAGACTCCTGTACCATCAAAAGAGAATGTTNCATCTCTTGACTATTTTCTTTAGGTACTATGAAGCGTATAGTGTGTGAGACTCCTGTACCATCAAAAGAGAATGTTATCGTACTAATCCATGCAACGACTGAATTACTGAGCACACAACTACACATTCATCAATAGCTGCATCGCCGATGTAGACTCTGTAATCAAGTAGGGGGTCGACAATTCGAACCTCTTTTGTAATTTACTTTACGATGCGATGCTCTTGTTGGGTTAGTGGTTGTTTCGTGACACAATGTTGAACATTTACCCATCACCATATTCGAAGCGTTTTCAATCTTTGACTCCCACAGCACCCAAACCATGCTATTCCTGACGTGGACCCCCCTCTTGAAAAATGATCGGTTTACCATTCCGCAGAACATACTAAGCGTTGTCGGTGTTGTTTTGAATCATCCGGTATAAAGGTGCATTTCCCATAACCCATCTTTATCTACTCTCCTGTCGATGCGACATCATTGTATCCTCGAGCTGTGATGGGAAGATGATCTCGGCCAATATTTCTCTGCCAAAACAGGGCATGAAGAACAAAAGCACAAATTTTCTTAAATGTCAACAACTGTATTTCTTTAGATCCATTCCCTGCCTGCACGGTGAAAGAGAATCACATCAATCCAGAACAAAACTGATCAGTTGGCTCCCACAACCACCCTATGTCCCAGTGTTTTAACCAGTTCTGAATTTACCATTCTTGCCATAACCTCCACCTAGTTAATACTAGTGTTACCACTACCATTTTCCCTGCTTGGAGATAAACTTTCTAGCCAGTAGCCTACATCACCTTGTCATGAGTGAAGAGATTTGGGCAGCTCTTAACAGCGAGATCTTGAGTGCCAATGAGGTTGAATGAGGTGAGTATAAAGCAGTGCCGGAATGAAAAGGCAGGGGAAATGGGAAATCCCCGAGAAAATCCGTCGACCAACTGCATTGTACGGTGACCCAGCCGGGGATTGAACCAGTTTTGAAGTGGTGCGAGGCGGTCAGGCTAACCACTCAGCCACCACGCCACATCATAATTTCATCATCCTATACTTATAACTTATATATGCATATATTTTCTTGAACATCACAAACAAACCTAGTAGCATCATAAACTGCTGTCGTCGGTTTAGTCTATTAAACTCTTTAATGTGCTCCTCTGTGAGATCTTTGTCCATAACAGTTTGCTGCATTGTGTCTCTTGAAACCATTTTGTCCGTCAGGTATCTTTTTGATCTGAAAATAACCAAATGCAATTAGGATTACTGTTTTATTTATATTTATATCACATAATTACACATTTGATTGTTACAGAGAGTGGCATATACATTAATATAAAAAATAAAATTGTTCTATAAAGTGGTGTATGTGAACATATACTTGTGAATTTTTAGTTAAGGGCTGGCTTCCATTTTGTCAGTTTTCATGGATATAGTTGTTAAAGGTGATAGTGGTATGTCTTTTAGTTGCTGCCTACAAACATTCATGGTTTTAAGCCAGTAAGTNTATTTTAGTTGCTGCTTACAAACATTCATGGTTTTAAGCCAGTAAGTTAACAGAAGGATGCCTTACAAACTAAACAGAATACAGACTTAAAAACACCACATTCTTCCTTTATTACCATGGATTCGAACCCATGACCCCTTGAACTGCAAGGGGCTCCGATAAACTATGCCACGACGAATGGAAATAAGCACATTTAATAGCTGAATCACTCCATAACAACCAATGGCTATATGTAATAATTTTCCATACAGAATTTAATTGTACAACTCTATATAATCCATAATTACATGCAATTCAAAATAAATTCAGTGCTCACATGCATGATTCATCTGAAGCATTATTTTCAGAAATGACAATAATAAATAATGTATGGTATTAAAAAATTATTCAATGCTGATTATTAAATTTTACATTTATAACAATCGAAAACAACTCGACGATTTCCAAAACATGTAGTCACAGGTTTTTCACAGCCCTCTTGTTGATACCTTAATACACATGAAAATGACTATATTTAAAGAAAGCATTGAACCTGATGCCCAAGCTGAATTTTAACTACATTATTCTGCAGTTTATAGAAATTAATATCATGGTATATATGTGCATGTGCATATAGGTATAACTTGAGATACAGAGACCCATTTTCAAGATTAACTATGACTAGTGAGTTTGAAATTCACTACCTATCTAAAATTTATTTTACTGCTCTGAAAACTACCGCAAATTAGAAAAAATATTTCTACACTGTGATAGCAGCGAAATACGGACATAAATTAAACTCAATGCGAAGCTGTATTAGGGATATCTTCTAATAAATCTCCATGCATTTTCATTCAAATCTAACAAGGCTCACTAATAAATGTGGTTTTTATGCTATATTTGCCAAATTCCCTGTCTCGGAAAGTACATTTTTAGCGGATAGTGATACATCGTGCTTTCGGAATTTCCCTTCCTGTCCCGAAAATGATATGGGGTTTCGAACTTCTTTCAGCTAGTTTATGGCCCTCTTTCAATGGCCTCTAAAAATGAAGATGGGCAGAAACTATTAGTGTAATCAGACTAAAAATGAGGTAGGCCGATTTCGCTGGCTACGTACAACCAGTGTCAGTGTCCCAACATTGAGCTGCTATTCTGCCAACATGACTAGCAAATATGGTGTGGGTTGGATTTGAGGTTAGAATACTATTTAGTAAATAAGACATTTGAGATGTTTTTATATTCCCGCTTTCCAATTTGTATTGCAGTTTGATTAAATTTAAATTGGTAAGAGTATTTTATTAATGTAATAGTGCTTGTCATTTAAAAATTAAGTTATAAACAAACATGTTCATTATTGTTGACGGTGTGGCTTTGACGGTTGTGTTCCTCTGAGCTAGGTCAATGTTGAGTAGATGCGCAGAAGACGAATAATCGGTCTACCTCACCTTTAGTCTGTGGGTGTAACACGATAAAGAGTATTGTCTGGTCATGAAAATATATTTTCTGAAATCCTTAATTTTTATATGAACAGGGAAGGGGGATGTGTAAGATATGTAAAAATTATATAACTCTTTTCATTTAGGCACAATAACATTATAATGCCAACAGCACTCCATTTGAAGATACTTATTGTCTTTGGAGTTGAAACTGAAGAGTCTGAATTATTGACTTCTGGATGACAAAGAAATATGGTGAGGAAAACTTTATAATACTGCTACTTATTAAGACAGAGGTCGGAAGATGTCTACTTACATGTACATACTTCTGGCGTAGACGACATCTTTGATCAGAAACACGGACAATATCTTCATAAAACTCTTGATTACAGTAGAGGTATACAATGCACTTTGCAACAGTTGCTGCAAAATGTGATTTTGAATAGACCGGGGTACATCCAAAAACAATGATTGTATGTTGTAAAATAATTTCTGAACATTTTCATAGTCGTAAGATATACTTTGTGAAACATCAGTTTGTTTTGAAGACATTTATTATGGTATTTTAAAAAACAAATATATTATAAATACTTACATACATATACACATACATCTATAACACAAAACAATAACACAAAGCAAGGAAGACAAAGGGAATTCCTTTAAAAGTCATAGAGATGTCATAGACCTCCTGTTTATACAGTATTCATAAATTCACAGAGCCTAGTTGTTTTATTTAGATGACTGGAACATTTTGCATTTTACAGGATCCAACAAAATATCATCCTTAATTTGGTCTGATAAAAAAATATTGGTACAAAGTAAAACAAATTTTTCTGGCCACGAAAAATATATACCTGGAAGTTAAAGTTTGTATTGTTTTTAAAAGTAAATCTGTCAAATGGTGTGCGTTGTGGTCCATGCAATACTGAAATCGCGATTTCAGTATAATGACATCACTCTTGCCAACATATATGGAGGATTACGGCCGATTTCNATGCAATACTGAAATCGCGATTTCAGTATAATGACATCACTCTTGCCAACATATATGGAGGATTACGGCCGATTTCTTCACGTATCGCATTCCGAAGGACTGGCAGAGATCATGGTCGATGTTTGTAAACCTCTGTCTTGGGCTACCACTCAGAGAAAAAAATCGCTGGAGGAGAGATCTAGACATCTTGCTGGTCTGGGAGCAGCTGTCTTAGCACTCCGAGTGATTGTGTTGCCATATGGGCTGTGGCCCCGTTTTGTTGAAACAAAACATTTTGAATTTGAAACTCATCGAGTCTTGGTTCCACGAAATTCTAAATCATTGCAACATGTCGATCCGAGGTGACGGTGACGGTCACACCTCCCTCTTAAAAAAAAGTAGGAGCAAACGATCCCGACACTTTCCACTCTGCACCAAATAGTAACACGATCGCAGTCTAGAGGCTTTTCATGAAGTTCCTGAGGGTTCTGCTGGCTCCAGTAACGAAAGTTTTGTTTATTCACACAACCAGATAGATGAAAATTCACTTCATTACTGAATTAAAAAAAACATAACTAAACAACATCATGTGGAACCTTTTGAAGGATGTTTTCACAGATTTCCGTCTGATTTTTCCAATCGTGTTCGAACAGTTCTTGGACGACAACCAAAATAATTTAATTAAATGTTAAAAAATTATACATAAAAAAATTAATTGGATTAANAACAGTTCTTGGACGACAACCAAAATAATTTAATTAAATGTTAAAAAATTATACATAAAAAAATTAATTGGATTAATTTCCCCAACTATACAATATATTTAATGTCAAAATATAAATTAAATTTTTTCTTTAAGTACGAAATGTAAAAATGTTATTTAATAACCAAGAGAAAAAAATTTCAGATTTAATTTAAATGAAAACTTCACATTAAACACATGTTGATCCTTCTTATTTTATCATGAGTTCTTTATAACAAATATAATAACATTTTTTATTAGTGGTTTTTAAATATTTATTTTCAATGAGTATTAAATACCTATTAGCCATATTAATTTTTAAACTATCATCCAAAATATGTCTTTTTTTTTTACCATAAATTGCATTTATAAATTACAAATATCACATATTATTTGTTTTTTTTTTCAATTTTAACTCACCTGGTTTTATAAACTCAATTAAGTTATTTAATTTGTTTAGTTTTATAAACTCAATTGAGTTGTTTAATTTGTTTAGCATTGCATCCATCTTTATTTACTATAATAAGTTTTAAAAATATGTATCTACAAATAATGCAGACAAAAATATTTTTTATGTGGGCAGACAAACATTTAGATGAGTTTCATATTGATAAAAATCAAAAGATAATTACTATTCATATTGTAAAAATTGTTTGAAAGAAGAATATAAACAATATGTAGTAATAAATAAATTATCATAGAACCTATGTTAAGAGTTATAATAAGAACAGGAAATTTAAAAGAATATTATCTAAAAAAATTAAAATAATTTTGTGGGAAAGTTATTTGTTTCAAATGTAGTAAATATGTACGTTTGTAAAAATTATTTAGAAAAATTCAAATAAAATAACAAAATAGAAAAAGGATATATAAGTAAAAATAAAAACTACAAACAAGTAAAATATTCATTAATTTATATTCTTTTTACCTTAATAGAAGCTATAAACATTCCCATTTATGTAAAAAATTTACAGACGAAATAGCCAAACATTACTATCAAAATAAATAAAATAAAACAATTATTATTTTTAAAACATATGCTGGTATTAATTTTTTTATTAATATATAAAAGAAAAACAATTAGATACACATATTTTAAAAAAATACAAGATTGATTAAAATATATACGTAAGTGTTCTTTAAAAGCAAAGGTACATACAAATTAATAATATTTACACAAATGGTTAAACCATACAAAGAAGTTTTTATTTTTGTAAATAGGAAAGCCATAATTTTTTTAAAATATAAAACAATATCAGATTTGATTAAATTTAATTTTGAAGATAAAGTAAAGAGATTATATTCCTTAAAATAGCATCCACTATTTTACTATTTAACAAATTATTTATTTCATGAATGAAGATCTTCATAGAAAAAAAAACATTTGAATTGTTTTTCGATTTTATGATGATAAAATTAAACAACTTCAATTTAATACATTTAATACTGGATGAAAAATTAAAAACAAAGATATGGCTATTGAATTAAGGATATAAAAAAGTTGGAATTTAAATCTAGAAAAGTATGTTACTCCGGATGAATTTTTAAAATCAAATAAAAATAATATAACTATTGCAAAAAAAAATACGGAATAGTTGCAGGAAGTTGGTGGTCGCACATACCCAGTGCACTTGGTAACATTAAGGAAGTTGGTTTAGCACATTCGATATAAATTCTTCATCTGACAACTGACACATGCGAATGCATGTGCCAGGTATGTTCGTACATCATTGTCAAGAGGTTTTTTGGCGGCTCATTTCTCACTCAAGAGTATTCCATGCAACCTCCGACTAAAAGAACTTATTCTGGGTTTAATTTTTAAAAATAAATTTACTGTATTACAATATGATATGTCTAATGATTTTATAGCTGATTTTGAAAGTAATAGGAAAATATACCTGAACAATATGTTCATGCATCTATGTTTGATCATTGTGATGTACAAATTTTTCTATAATTAATTAATTGAAGAGGGGAAGTTTTACCAGAAAAAAATTAAATTTAAATTTTGAAGATTATTTTATAATAAAGATTCTTATAGCCTATTATGATTTTAAAAATAATATATTTAAAATGATATACATAGTAATGTTTTATATTATGAACCAATCAGAAATATGTATTATTATTCATTTTTAGTAGAAGTTTGTTAGTGATAGTACTTATAGGAAATCTCCTCATCTAATAGTGAAACTGATTGTTACATTTTAGTAAGTTTTAACACAATCTGTTAAGTTATTTTAATAGTAAAAATAATTCAACTTAAGAAATGATGAAAAAAAATGATTGCTGAAGTATTCTAAATTTCTTATGTAAATTGTAAAAATAATTACTTTACAAAATGCATTAATAATTTAATAATCCTTTTATATAAATTTATAAATAATTAATTTAAAAAAAAACTTTAAAAAATAATTGTATATGTTTATTTTAGGTAAGATACTTTAAAATTTGTTATTAGAGTCTAGGTATAGGTAGTATTATAATAGTATCTTTCCAGTATTACAATATTCAAAAACAGCCATAATCACCCTCTTCATATTCAGCTATATCATTATCATTATCATCTTCATAATAATCATGATTATGTCATAACCAGCATCATAATCCATACAATCAATATCACTATAATAATAATTAAATGTTTTATAATTTAAAATATTAAATGCATTTCAATTAAAAGCACTATCATTGCTATTTCTCATATAAAATTTATTAACATTTAATAAATATTCTTTAATACTTTCTAAAAGCTTATTGGTGTAATTACACTTATTTTCTTTTGATTTAATATAAATAGAGTTTAAAATTTTTAAAATGGGTTTTCAATATTTAGCATTGGCACTGCTTTAAATTATAATTTGATTTTAAAAAAAACTTTTTTAAATTTAATAATTTTTGTAAAATTTTTAGTTTATTATTTTTAATAAAAAAATTTAACAATGGCATTTTTATTTTTACTTTAATTATGTTCGTCAGTTGGGTAAATTATTATAATTTTCTTTAACTTTTTAACTTTTGAAATTTTTATTTTTTTAATTTAAAAATCTTTTTTATGATGAATTTAAAACGAATATTAATTTATTGCTCATACATTTTTGAGAAATACAATAACAGAACAAATTAGTGAAGTGTCCCAAGTGTGCATGCACTCTCTCAGGCGTAGTCTGGTGCCAACTGGGAAGATGACAAGCATGGCTAGCTACAGGCACGAGTCAAATGAGCTGTTTACTCAAACATACTAACATTTAAAATAGGTACACTGAAAAACCCTGGCAAAAATTATGATAAAAATTTGGAGCACAGATAACACATGGTTGCTGGAGCATCATGAGAAAATCCTTTGTAAAATTGCGAGGCAGTTGAAATTAAACTAATATTACAGTGTAGGAAGTAAGCAGTGCTAACTAATACCCTAATTTTTTTGTAATAAAATGAATACACATATATACTGATAGTATAACATTGGAAAATAATATTTATTATAAATCTGGATTATTCATTACATGGAACAGTGGAGTGCTAAATATAACACCAAGTACTACTGGCACCAGAACTAGGTCTCGTCAGCTCAGAAAATACTTCAAAAATGAGAACAAGCAACTTGCTGCATTATTCAATTGGAAAATAATCTTCTTTATTTAGAAAATGTATGCTGTCCATAGCATTCCTGCATTTGCTGTAATTAGTTATGTGAACAGACATTGGTCTTGTGCTGCACCACGCTCATGAGTTGGACGTAAAGACCATTACCTGGACACACTTACTTAACACTGAGAAATCATAGGTCATTATTAAATTTGAAAAAAACTTTCCTGCTCTCCATGTAGTCACAGCACATGGTGAATTGATACTAGCGGTATCTGCTATTTTCGAGTATCATGGCCGTCACATCCTCATTGTATAGCCAGCTTGTCAGGTATCGTCGGTGCGATGCGCAGAGTATTCTGTAACCGCACCACTCATGTCGCTCGTGCCCAGGTAAGGTCTGAGATAATCAGGAGGTACGACAGGTGTTTCCACAGGAGTATCCCAGACATGTCTATGTACTATATCGTCGTGAGGCCTAGTCTGCCACATACGCCTATCATGGCCTTGAGTGTTTCTGCTGTCTCACCGATAGTCAGTGCTTGGGCTTACATATTACATTTTTTCCAACCATTACAGTGAATTAGGCTAGGCCTTNTACAGTGAATTACGCTAGGCCCGACACCAGCAACGACATGACAATTGTGTTGTAGGATTTCTGTCAGTATTTAAAAAGGACTGTATCAATCGGCGAAAATAAAACCTAAGAACATAACAAATAAACCGAAAAATCCAACCAATCCTAGATAAAGAATAAACTAACAACAGAAGAACATGGTAAATCAATTGACCACGAAGCAATGAGAGACAGGCAATACACTGGCCAAGAAAATGTGTAAATAACAACCACAATGAACACGACAAACTGCAACAAATAATCAAACATGAAACCTATATAACTGCAGAGGACACAATGCGAAAATGTCAAAAAAAAAAAAATCGAAGAGACACTAACATAAATCTACACTGCCACAACTAAGGCCGTGTTCAGATACCTGCACAGAAACAATCAGCTGCATACCCAACAGTTGTTGTTCCATTACTCCATGTGTTTAATGCTGGGCTGGGGAACAGAACCTCTCCCATGCTCCATTTTCGGCGCTTAATTTTGTTTACAAGCAAGGAAGTGATTAGTATTATTTTTTTCATTCCCAGGACGCTTCGTACACATACTCACTACAGATTAACATGCCACAAATTATAACATATTAATTTTTCGGCAATAACTGCGTCCACTTTAAGGGTGAAATTAATCCCGTTTACTACCAACTCCACACATTCCATCCTTAGTCACCAATGCTATTAAATATCCTCCAAATCCGTACGCACAATAGGTTCGCACATTTCTGGCCAATTTTCCCGTCTCTGTGACGTCAGTGCATGAAGCATTTGTGCTCAAATCCTCCAGACCTTTTGCAGTTGATGCGTGAGATTGGCCGGAATTAGAATAACGTAGAAGGTGCACAGTTGCGCCTTATTAGAAAGGATCGGAATGACTTCGCTGCGTTTATTTTGTATTGTGGACGTAACGGAAAACGGCCGAACACAAATCTGAAAATATTATTTTCTTGTCAAGGAAAGTGAAAATTCCAACAGCCTGAAAAGTTAACGTGAAATTACAAAATGTATTCTTTATTACTTTATAAACAAAAACATTTAATTTAAATTCCAAGGTTTTTTAATCGCGATTTTCTTTCAATAGCACTGTCGAAAGAGAAATGTTTGGTTCCTAAGTTTGTCATATTTTTTTGTCAAATAGTACTGTTTAGCATGCAACAATGTTTTGTTTTGGTGCTGGGGTTTCTGATGAGTGAAGTGATGTGAAAGATTAGGTGGTGATGTCATTATAATGTCGGGAAAAGAATTTTTTTTGCGGAACCGTGTTCCAGAAAGAAAAATTAGGTTTAGATCAGCAGCTAAAGTTCTGTTCGATCACGAAAACAGAGTAGAAGACCTTTTTCTACACTCGGACTCGAAGGGCCTTCAAAATGAAAACCTATTTGTTTTGGAACAGGAAAAACAGGAAGAGAAAAAAGGTTATTTAATAGTTTGTGTATCTGTGATGTGTGTGAAAATTGCCTTATTTTTTGTATAATTCCAGATGGCAGTGGCTTCGTGTTTTAGTTTTAACTCGTGATTATAATCTGGAAACGTAACATGTGCCGCAAGTAATTTGTGAAACACACGTGCACTGTATTAATTACTGTGTCAGTTACCTTACTAAATGTGCTATAGTTGAGGTTATTCTGTTAATATCTGTGACCACTGGGCTGCGTGGGACTGTCCTGATTTCAACCGTGTGTTTAATGCACAATTGTATGGTATAGGATGAAAATAAACTTATGACTGACCGAGATTTCCTGACCTATTTTTGTTGCTCCCTCCGTCCCATAACTTGTTTTTTTTTTTTTGTAATTATGCAGTTTAGGGGCTTTTCTGCAATAAAAACCCCCGATAAGTGGTATATTTCCACTCTACTAATTATGCTTAACACGAATATACTAGGGGCATCAACGTCAGACTAATTTCATAATATGTGCCCATCTAACCTAACTGAACCTAACCCCACGACGAGTGAATCACTATTTTACATTTTTAAACTAACCTAGGATTGTTGGGTTTTAAACTAACCTCGGGTATTAGGGTTTTAAACTAATATACGAATGTAGTCAAATCTAGGATGTTAGGCATTTAAAGGATTCGTAAAACACAGGGAAGAATATCAATTAACTCACCTACGGGTAATGGTAATGATTAAGTTTAGGGGCTTTTCTGAAGAACACAAAAAAAAAAATTAAAAATTATGATATATTTCCACTCTACGAATCATGTAGAACACAAATATACTAGGGGCATTAACGTCCGACTAATTTCGTAATATGTGCCCACCTAACCTAACAGAACCTAACCCCATGATGGGTGAATTGCTATTTTACATTTTTAAACTAACCTAGGTATTTTGGATTTTACACTAACCTAGAATTGTAAAATTCAAAATTATTATATATTTCTATTCTACTAATCACGTAGAACACGAATATATTAGGGGCGTAGCTTTAAAATAAATACAACATATTAAAAAAAATTGAACAAAATTGCAAAACGAGCAGTATAGCCATGTAGCCATGTAGATCTATTGACAGTGCGTACATTTTGAGTGAAAAAAGAAACGTAGCAGGCTTTCAGCAGTGTTAATTAACTTACAAACAGCCTTTAGTTAAGCGTAACCGCTCCCAGGAGAGCCCACTCCCTTTGCCCTTACGGTACACGATGTGACCTAGAACTGTACGCAGCCTGACTTTTCTGTCGCGCAGGTTCGTCTTCGCTGTTGAAATTCCTCAGCATCGAGCTTACTCGTGGTTACATGTTGGAGCACGACGAAGAGCAGTACTCTGCTCGGAGGGAGAAGATGTACGCCTTCATGAAGATACCTGCCGAGGTCGAGAAGTTCATGATTTATGGTTTCTTCCAGGTAATAGTAAAAAAAAAATTTTGAGTTACTGATGGATACATTTATGATTTTGCAGAGCTGTGTGTTATTAGAAATAAAATCTTGTGGGCAAGGGAAGTATGTAAATCAACACACAAATGTGAGATAGTGCACATGATAAAATGGAATAGTTTTCAATCGCAAAGTTACACTATTTAACACGTTCAGTTAAATGCTAAGCCTATTACGTTATCTCTTTACGGGGGCCACTTTACGTGGCTGGAGTGAAAACAGATATTGCAAAAAATTTTGAGTTATGTTTAGAATTTTTTAACTTGGAATCAGGTAGAAGTTTCTCTATGTTAGTCTTGAGACTTGATTGTGTAATTTATTTTGTTAATTTAGTAATGTAAATTTAATTTTTGGAACTTGCCAGTTTTTATGTTCAACATGCCAGTATTTCCCAAAGTGTGGGTCGCGGCCCACTGGTGGGTCGCAGACTGAAATTTGGTGGGCCTCGAAAAATATAATTTCATAC
>NQII01006880.1:80967-108594 GCA_002778355.1 Clitarchus hookeri | reverse complement strand
TATACGCGTGCCTGAAAACGCCACGTCATTGATTGTCTGATTCCTTTCGAATACTCCAGGTATTACATGTATCCGCTGGCAACCTTGTTACGCTCGCTGACGAAGAACTGCTAGGCCCGGAACTGGAGTTGCGTAAACAATGGGCTTGAGATGCCCCCACAGGGAATAGTACAGTGGATTGAGATCCAGGGTTCTAAGCGCATGGCATTCNTGTATCCGCTGGCAACCTTGTTACGCTCGCTGACGAAGAACTGCTAGGCCCGGAACTGGAGTTGCGTAAACAATGGGCTTGAGATGCCCCCACAGGGAATAGTACAGTGGATTGAGATCCAGGGTTCTAAGCGCATGGCATTCGAATTGAGTCGGTTGTCAACAGTGTATTGGGCAGGCAATAACACTTACACCATTCCACCACATCACACTAAGAGGCACACCTCGTATAATATCGACAATTACCAATAAGTGTGGTACAATGTTGGACGGTCTGTGACTCGGAAATTGTCGACTTTAGGTAATGTGTTCATATGGACATTTTATGTTGTTTTAGGGTGTTTTATCCACTCTCCGATTTCTTCCCACATATTTGTTAATACTGTGTATATTACTCGAATTCAGTAAAAACGTAAATTTAACCGTACCAAGCTAAGCGAAAGAAATTACGCAAGACGACATTAAAAATTATGCCCGCGGACAAATACCCAAAGTAAATAAATTCCGGCTCCTTCCCTAGACAAGTGAAATAAGTAAGGTACCACTACGAAATCGCTGGTATAAAAAGAAAATTAGCAGTTCTTAAATGCCCGTAGTAACTAGTTTAAAAATAAATAACAAATATTGGGGTTCTTAAACCCAAGCGATTTTGGGATTAATTTAAGGTAAAAAAAACGCAAATTTGCAGCATCTGCAATGATGATGCATCACAACCGTCGACGAAACTTGATGAATGGTTTAGATAATTCCTCGTTTCTACGCGACAGTTTCTTTCTCGGAATTCCTCGGAATGCAGCGCGACGCTTCGTTAAGTTGGCAGAACTGCGTTTTACTACTTCCGGGAGTGTAACAGTCAACGCCGCAAATTACCGCGACATCAGCCGCCAGTGCTCCGTTTTTTTTTATTTTTACTCGCGCAAAAAACGCGAACTCCTGTTGGACCACCTACCACTTCCTCCTCAGGGCCAGAAACTGGAGGAGAAGAGCTGTAGGGGTAACACTGGCGTGCCAGTCAATTGATTCGTCGCCTCTACGCCAAGAGCACTGCCCTAGCGTGCACTGCAGTCGCGAACGTAGGACTGTAAACGGCGAGGACCCTATAATTTTATGGCATAATAATAAAGGTGGCGGTGTTCTGCTCGTACGCACTCAAATGTTTCTGCGCTGGAATTACAACACCGGCACCTGGGAATCATCCGCGTAACCTCCACTTCAGTCAATTTCACGCTCAAAAATACTACCTTAGAGATGACTCGATAAACCGAAACTTCTCAACGGACGTGTATCGCTTCTTTTTCCGTATTTCGTAACTACGTCATACTCAAAACCTGTTAGAGCTGCCCTCCGTTATTTATAGTTTCTCCTCAATTGTGTAATGTAAAAATATACGCACTGTCATAAACCTATCAGGAAACTGTGTAGTAGTCGAAACACGCATGTCACAATTAAGTTATGGTATACTCGTGGTTTCTTCGCACATTTTGTATAAAACCTTTGAAAAATCACCCCATGAATGACGTGTTTGGTTGTTTTCTAAATACGTCGTGTATCCCAAGGGTTCTATACTTATGTTAACACATAATTACCTTCTTTTTTTTATCAAACTGAACATTTATTAACATTTACCAATAAATAATTATATCTTATTTGTAATTAAAATAAATGAAAACAGGAAGCAAATAGCTGTGTTTGTAATGCCTACCAAGAAATAGTTGCCACGCAAATTAGTATGAAACTGAGTGCGCAGGAATAAGGTGCGTTCTCCCTTTGGTATAATTTTCTAGACTCACTTAAGCCTTTTTACATGAGGCGGGAGAATATCCTGGGAACAGAACTTTAGCAGGGCTTGAGAAAAGTTGGAAGTAACCGTGAATGGACTATAGCATGGATGGCGCTTGTGGTGCCGTTAGGGTTGAAGCGAGGCGAGGGATGGAGCAGAGACGCAATGTAATAGGGAAGGGAACGGGGGTACCCCGAGAGAACCCACAGGACCAACGGCGTATTTCTGCTAAGTTTACCCGCATGTGTGAAACTTGGTTCAATCCTACTGAGGAATCACGCCCGCTTCGCTGATGGAGAGTCCGCCCCTTTTAAACAATAAGAAGCATGTTTCAGTTTACTATCATTTTTAATATTAAACTTTAATTAAGACTTCAGCACGTATAAATTCTTTGCGTAGTCACTGTAATTGTTTGCAAGTCAGTAAGTATTGCGTTGAACTGCATGCAGTAACGTGCAGGGATATTTCATAGCTGGATTTTTAAGTGCTCGATTAGAAACGTACTAACTTCAGTAAAAACTTCACTTAGGAAGTTTTACGAAATTATTTGACGTTTATAGAATGAACTCTTATTCGACTATTCCCAAAAGTTTGTTAACTGGATGCCGCCATCTTTGGTTTTCATTCTAATTATTGTAAATTATGCAGATGGACCCTTCATGAGTCCACAGTGAGTGCCACTCTCACATCCACTGCTGAATCGTTTGGATTCTCTAGTTTCTCAAGGAGGTCGTCGTTTGTTATTTGTTTATTGAGTGATTTTTATTGTAATGATTTTAATAAATAGCTCATCGTACGTATTCACTATACTTGTGATCTCTTTCAGATACACATTAATTTATCGTTGCTGGTGCTATGGAAGATAATTATTTTGGTACATATTTATACGTAAGGTAACACGCAACTTGCTTCATTATTACTATCAATGAGCTGTAGTCTATGTGTTTGGCGAGAATAATATGAAATATTCATTGCCTAGAGGAGCACCACAGTTAACGAATCAACTACCCGATGGGAAGATCATTGGACAGTGAGACTCGTAGTGTACAGTGACGATCAAATATAACATTCGTGTACGTTATGCACTACATTTTGTACACCAGGCCTCAATGGGTTAGGAATACGCTGGTAGCGGAAGAATCCGGTCGCAAGTCACTTCCTTGAATGCACCCATCTTCGGTTAAGTGTTGAGATGGAAGAGTACATGGCACATTCCAAGAGTTCAAAAACAGGGTTACTTTCGTGCAGATATTAACCTTTATATCTGGCTGATCATCATTACAACCATTTTAAAAGCTCTGACTTCTTGAGTACTATTGGCAAACATTTCTGCTGTTTCGTATCAAGATCTTGTTCTCCATGGGCGTCGCAGTAACATTCCGCTTGCTGTCATATCAATTTGAACAATGTCTGCCTATTAGGCCAATGCTCCAGTTCTTCTGCGGTGGTCGATCCTCTTATAGTCTTTAACATCTCCAAATGTCTCTGGTCTTTATCGCATTTGCTACTTTCTTGTTACCTGCCTATATGTACTCTCTCGATGTAGCAGTGAGTTTCATTTTCCAGCTCCCATCACCCCTTCATTCCTTAATATCCCAGGATATTATTTTCTGACCTTGTACCATAAGAGTGTTGAACACCAAAAATATTCGTCATTATATATTTGTACGAAATACCATAAATATTTTAGACATTAATTTAAAGTGCTCTTACCTGCCATAAAAATGGTCTAGATCGCATAGTTTTGGCATTATGACATTCAGAGATCACGATAGTAGTGACTTTTGGACGTACAATTAAAATGCAATAATTACAAAAAAAATTAGCAAGGATGACTGAAAGGCCATGGGTAAAAAAATATTTAACTTTTTGTTATTTTGAGGCATTATAAAATTGCAAAAACGTTTCATTGTGTGATTTAAAAGATTTCTTTATGTAACAAGTTGTATCTTATTTGAATGTGAATTAACTTATTTCGATAAGTGAGAGTTTTTATTATTTTTATCCCTTAAGAAACGGAAATTGTGATTTTCACACGCTATTATGCAAAAAAAATATATAGTAGGTCTAAAAAAAATTATGCAATGAAATGGCACTTCTAGTCATTGTATACACGATTAACAGTATTTTGTAAAAGTATAAAAATTATTAATTCATTAGGTAACCAGAACCCGAACTTTACGAAGACTATCTTTAGTGAGAATGCGTGCCTCAGTGCAGCTTGGATTGAACCTATGTTTATCATTTTGAAGACCCACCATTCTTATTGACGTCCAAGAAAATATAGCGAATCGCCTACATCATCTATTACAGTAACTCAAGTACTGTCGATTTCTTTATTCACAATTACCACTGTCCTGTTGCTCCACCATACGTCGGGCACTACAATGTACTGTACCGAGATTATTACTGGGTGGTTGTCAGCCGGCGGAGTGCCGAGATGAGTAAGTCCCAATGATCGTGGTCTTAGGTGCGTAGCAATATTTACAATCCACTGTGTTAATTTAAACAAGTTAAAAATAATTACCTTCAATTAAGAAATTTACAAATAAGAGAAGTGAAGATCTAATCGTACGGCATTTGGTGTGATTCTGGAATTGAACCTCGCCTAGGATTTCGTTGAAATCCTGGACACGCCTAAAGAGCCGGAATCCCAGTGGATGAAATGAACGGCAGTGAAAGCCTGCTCTCCAGTCTAAATGTGCATGTTTTGTCTTCAAAAACGTTACATTTTCAATTGTAATGTTTTGTCTACTGGTAGTATCTTCACATTTTTTTAATCAAACATTTGAAAAAATTACTCCATGTGTAACGTGTTCTGTTGTTTCCTAAATGTGTCATATATAGCAAGTGTTTTATACTTGAGTTAACATAAAAGCATAATACTTATGGTTAAAAAAGTATAATACTTATGGTTAAATTTAACTTCTACTTCAGTAGTAGAATAAAGCCGAACTTGGGCCAAAGGAGTTATGTGGCAGGGCCGAAGCTGTTCATGTACAGTCATTCCGGTCCCCCGGCGGCCATTTTTTTTACCAAAATTTGTTTTTTTCCCNCTAAAATTTGCCCGTTATTCCCTCACAAAAGCACTAACCCCCCACCCGTCGGCTGTAAAAACGATCCACCGGAAAGGTAATTTTTGGACGAATTTGGGGGGATATTTTTCGATGGTAGAGCAGTGGTGGCCATATTGGTTTTATAGGCATATGGTATGCCAAATCGATACAAGGGGTCCAGAGTCCGGAGTCAGACCTAAACATCAGCCATATTGGATCTGTTAGCATTCTTGTCCGCCATATTAGATGTCGGTGACCTTGACCTGGACCTTTGACCTTCACCCCATGACTTTGAATGACATTGAACCCAAACATTTCTAACACATTCTAAAAAAATTCCCCAAAAATCCCCCCAAAAATGATAAAAATTCCCAAATATGTATAAAAATGTATAAAAAAATTATTTTCAAATATTATAAAATTAAATATTTTAATGTCCGAGCTTGGTGGAGACGAAGAAATGGAACAGATCAGCCACCATGTTATGACGTCACCCAACCACCATGTTGGAACCAGATAACCTTGACCTTGATCCATGACCTTGACCCTATAACTGTAACCTTGAATTACCTTGAAAACAAAATTTTTTAAAATTGTGAAATTTATTACAATGTCAGCGAGCATATTACATTACTGACTACCACCGTCATATTTGATCCATGTGACCTTGATCTTTGATCTTGAAACCAGTGACCTGTAACCTTGAACACAAATTTTTTCCAAATATCTTAAAAATGCGTAAAGAATTTATGAAAAAATTAAATGATAATAATTAAAATTTATGTTTATTTAAAAATTATTAGTTGTAAACTTACATTTGCAGAGGTTCCCATTGCACCATGTCCAGAAGACACCTGTATCCCCTCCAATCAATAACATTGTATTTGCATTCCATTCTACAACTCACTCACCTTTGGTCATCATGACGAATGCACTCCACCAACCATATTGGTTTATTCGTTTATCAATTGTTTACATTCTCAACACACAGGTGGCACTGATGACTCCGATCAACATGTTAGATCTGGATGACCATCTTAACCTCACATCTGTGACCTTGACCTCGTACCCAATACCTTGGATAACCTTGCACCCAAAAATAGGTTCTAAAAACTTTTATAAAATCCAAATAATCCCAAAAAATATTTTCAAATTAAAAAATAATGAAAGACCTGTTTTATCATCAATATTTCGATCTATCTGGCAATCTTTCCATCAATCAGCACCGCAATTAGCACCACAATCCACACACCAATCCACACACCATTTACACCAATCCACACACCATTTACACCAATCCACACCAATCAACACTAATCCTTCACAATCCATTCCACAATCGTTCAACATTCTCCACAATCCCAATACCTGCCTCAATCCCAATCCTTCGATAAATTCCAATGCACACCTCAATCCACATGCAATCTACACCAACCCACATACAATACATACCAATAGTTCGCAATCTGCTCCAAAATCGCTCCACATACTCCACAATCTGCTCCACAATCAGCTCCACAATCTGAATCCTTGAATCAATCCAAATCCTTCGATCAATCTCAATCCTTGGATCAATCAAAATCCTTCGATCAATCTCAATTCTTCGATCAATCCCAATCATTCGATCAACCCCAATCATTCGATCAACCCCAATACTTCGATTGATCCGTCGATCAATCCTTCGGTTTGTACCTCACCCATATGCNCCCCAATCATTCGATCAACCCCAATACTTCGATTGATCCGTCGATCAATCCTTCGGTTTGTACCTCACCCATATGCATAAAAATTACTTTTGTTCGCCAACTTTCATCAAATTTGTACATGCCAAAAGAATGAATATTTTGTTTACTGTCAGCTATCCATGCATTTTTAGAATAAAGTCTTTATAATCATTCTATATGCAAATTTTTCCATTAATTGTTGAGTGCTCATAGCACTACTTTAAAGTCGTGAGGGATAAAAGAAAGCGACACACGAAAATAAAGGAAACCTATTATTTTATAATAATAATAATTTGCTATTATTATGTAAATACAATATCAGAAGAAAGCAGTTCACTTACATCATGCGATATATCCCCATTCCTTCCGTTTACTAATGATTGAAAATATCTCGTTAATGTGTGTGAGATACCCGCGTTTTTGAAGGCCAATCAAATATATGAGAATATCAACAATTTCATTCGGGTCTTCAGGAAATAGGAAGCCAAAATTCTTGGCGTCTTCTGCCTTATTTGTGTCGCTCATTGTAGCAAATGTGTTGGAGGGGTGTGTTGGTGCAAACGAAAAAAATCGCCATCATCGTCTTCAGCACTATCACTTTATTAATATTCATTTTCATCAATGCTCTCATATTGGTCATCTTCACCTCCTGTTTTGTATTATATATTTAAATTTGCTTTTCTTTGTAGCAGACGCATGTTCATGAGAATTTTTAGCTGACGACCGTTTATTTTAATGACAGTTGACTCGACTTCACTCGAACGTTTTGCAAGTGTACATTATGCACAAACAGAGTGTGCTGCACTCATTTCGTCTTCACCATTAACTGTTATAATAATAACCTGTCGAATCGGACCCATCGATGCAGCAAAATGTATTGCCCGCCAAACTTGCCGACTCCCAGTAGACTAATCCTTGCAGATCTCGGTATGTTATTTCAATGTATCGCCTTGCACAAACTGTATGGGATCAATGTCGTAATGCTTCATCGCGCGAAAAGGACTCTTCATACAGGCCGTTCTCTCATGCCGACAAGCATTTTGACAATAGGTGAATACTCGATGGCAGTGTACTTTTCTCTTGAGAAAGTGTCAGGTTTCAAAGACTTCATGAAAAAAGCCTAGCTGAAGTATACTGACTTAAATAACTTATGATATCTGGCACAAAATTTAATAATTAAATATTAATTGTTAAGCTAAAATGTATANATACTGACTTAAATAACTTATGATATCTGGCACAAAATTTAATAATTAAATATTAATTGTTAAGCTAAAATGTATAGCTGTAAGCAAATTTTTCATTTGATAGACCTTATTTTACGGTTGTCAATAACCGTTGATACAATGCTATAAAACTGTAAAATATCCTCCAGGCACAGAAAAATATTATATGTATATATAACATACTGAGCGTACTAGGATAAATATAATTACCAGAGTAGGGTAGATAAATACAAACATGGAGCACATTTCATCCATCCTATAGCTAACACGTTAATGGCAATGTCACTGTGTAGTAGCGGGCAAGAAACCACAATTATTACGCAGTTACAATTTATTCACACATTTGGGCAGAAGGCATGGAGCTGACGGTGCCTGTTGAAAGTGTCGGCCACCGTCGGTCACACAGGCATGCGCGGCGCTGAAGCGCGGAGCGACGCACTTGTGCAAAGGTTCCCGGGATGGCGCTGACGGCGTCAGCTGCTCTCCGTATCCGCGTCGTGAGCTCGTCCCTCGTGTCGAGTGGTGTGGCATGCACCGCCGGTCTCGTGTGGCCCCACAGCCAGAAGTCAGGTGCCAGCGAGCCACGATGGCGAGATGAGGCGGGGTCCCGCCCTGCTGAGACCCCATCGCCTCACGAGCATCTAGAGGAACATTCTCCAAGTATCGCGGTAACAAGTCCTACAGGAACTGGAGATCATAGCACCACTGAGACCTTGCGGTACTGAGTGGCGTTATCAGGGGCGCAGAACTGCGCACAGGCTGGTAAATACGCCAAGTATACAGAGTGTCACACCCGCCCTTGCAAATTGCCACTGCCATTAGCGGGTTACCTATGGATGCTAGACAATTTTTCCATAATGAAATATGCTCAATTTGTACTCATAGACTCCAATCTGGTGTTTATTATCATTTATTCGAACATAGCCGGTATATAAATTAATTTTATCCGCGGAACAAATATTTTTAACTGAAGTGTTGTTTCATCCAGCTTGTGCCGTCATCCTCGTTTTGTTTCACCAACGGTTTATTTAATTATAAATTATGAAAGCATTTTAAAGAATGCTGCAAGGATTGGAAGGGGCGGACCCAGCAGCGGTAGTAGTTATTGTATGAGTCCGCGCGGTGTGAGACAGGTGGCCGCAATTAACGTTACACCTCCTCTATCATTAAGAAGAAAAGTTGGTTCGAAGCCCGATTGGAAAGACCAGACCGCTCGCTCGCTGCAAGTAAAAAAAAATTGTTTTTGTTAAACGGAAACTTGACAAGGGAGTACTAAAAAACAAGCAAGAAACCTGTCGAAGCTTCTCTTCAAGGCGCTCGTGAGTAAAACATAATTTTCAATGAGCGGGAAAAATAACCTCGCAAGAAAAACAATTTCACGGTCTGAGAAAAACGCAGTTCTGATGTCACATAGGAAAAGCGAGCACAGCCAAATTACCCTTAATAACAAATTAATGCGGCGACAGTATGACCAATGTGAGAAAATACGATGGTTTATTAAGGGAAAAAGGTGGCTGTTTCCAGTATTGAAACCAACTTTATAGTCCATTCACGGGTAATACCAAATTTTCTGAATCCCTGCTAAAGTTCTACTTTCAGGATATCCCTCCGTCTCATGCAAACAAAGATTAACTAAGTCTAGAAAATTACACAGAAGATACAGCGCACCACATTCTTGCTCACTCAGTAAAATTATATTAGGCATAGGAACTGTATCTCATTTGGCATTATCAACACATATATTTCATCTTTTTTTATTCTTATTAGTTATAAATTAAATGTTATAATTAATTTATAGATTAAATTAAAGTAAAAGTTAAACTTAACATAAAAAATTACTTTTTTAACACTTAAAAACCGTGGCATATCTAGGAAACAACCAGGTGTGTAATAGATGGGATGATTTTCCAAAGGTTTGATTCAACAGGTGTGAAGAAACCGCTAATATACTATAGACTGTGAACACATATCCGACAGTTTTCTTTAGTTAACCACCATGCTTGTCGGCAGTTACCATCCCGTTTCCCTGAATGAGGATTCAGATATTATAAAGCAGGACGTTTGTGATTGACCTGCAAATAACTTAGCTGAGTCAGAACGTTTAACCATAAATCATACAGTGATGAATTAGCTAGAGTATTATCGAAAATATGTTAAACTCAAAAATGTTTCGCGTTTCGCCAGCGTCTTTGTCGATGAGATTGACGTTACGTGTTGATGTCCACGAACAGAAAGCGGCTCATTCGACTGTCCGATCTGGCGAGAGCGCATCTGGTTGGACTTTGGGTGTGTTTTTCTTTGCTCTGGCATGAGTTGACCTATGAAACTGATGTCGTGGAGGTGTCACACTCAGGTTACGAGACTGTGAGTTCAATTACTGCCAAAGCTATAGAGATGTGTGTCTTCCTGGAAGTAAGTTTACGTCAGTTGAATAAGTAGGCCGTGACCCAATAAGTCGTCCAACATTTAAGCAGGGGCTCTGAAAAGCCCAGTAAATACTAATAATCCACCAATATGACACACCAGCCTGCTTTCCTCTACATGTACATCAGTAAATTTGATGAAGTACTAAAACACTTAGATAAAAAGAACACGCATGTTAAAAAAAGTCTAAGCAGAAGCAATGTTTCACAAGAGTTGATAGTGATCAGTCGAGTAATTCCTGAGATATAATGTATGTAAGCTTAAAACAAATATTTGGCGTTGTAAATCTGCCAAAATGGGGGACAATTTTATATAGTACTTAGTGAATATATTGCACAAGGGGGTACTTCAGTACCTTAAGTTTGGGTTATATAGATTTTTATTGTGCCACAGATGCAGCATATAACAGGAAAAGACTATACTTTATGAAAATGTTAGGAGGCCTTCCATAGCTCTGTTTGCATGCAGATGTGATGGGAATCGAGTGAGAAGTCACTGAGATGTACGGTTTGATTTTAAATTTCAGATAACGTCTTTCAACATGGCATACTAAAGAAGTTAACCAATTCACATGTTTCACACACACAATAAGCATAGCCAACTTCACAAAGTTGGCCTTAGTTTGGTTTAAGTGTTCCATGGTAATCGCATGCAACATAAATCGTATTAAGGCACATATTCATAAAATAAATAACTTGCCTACTTTAAATTTTTTCAACCGTGCTGCTTACAACAGTTATTTTGGAATGGGTAGAGTTTTTGTAGTTTCTGAAACAATACGACATCAAAACCTTGATACTCCGCGTGAGACTATCTTCCAAATGAACGGATAAATTCTACGAATATTGATATTACTGGTTGCCAAAATTTCGTTGGAATAAGTCTAATTTCTTGGGAGATATACCATAGGCCCTACTTACATAAAACAATAACCTATGTGGCCGTCATTTTGGTAATACCTATGGGATGTACAGAAATCGTATTCGGTTATGGTGGTGTACCACATCACTTTTTGTTTGCCAAACTCAAGGGGGTTCGAAAAAAAACCAGGTAGGTTTTAAAACAAAATTCGTCATTCCATGAAAATGGTTAAGGATAAGGAGGGAATAGTAATCGGNTTTGGTTTAAGTGTTCCATGGTAATCGCATGCAACATAAATCGTATTAAGGCACATATTCATAAAATAAATAACTTTCCTACTTTAAATTTTTTCAACCGTGCTGCTTGCAACAGTTATTTTGGAATATTTATTTGTGGGTAGAGTTTTTGTAGTTTCTGAAACAATACGACATCAAAACCTTGATACTCCGCGTGAGACTATCTTCCAAATGAACGGATAAATTCTACGAATATTGATTTTACTGGTTGCCAAAATTTCGTTGGAATAAGTCTAATTTCTTGGGAGATATAGCATAGGCCCTACTTACATAAAACAATAACCTATGTGGCCGTCATTTTTGTAATACCTATGGGATGTACAGAAATCGTATTCGGTTATGGTGGTGCACCACATCACTTTTTGTTTGCCAAACTCAAGGGGGTTCGAAACNTACCACATCACTTTTTGTTTGCCAAACTCAAGGGGGTTCGAAAAAAAACCAGGTAGGTTTTAAAACAAAATTCGTCATTCCATGAAAATGGTTAAGGATAAGGAGGGAATAGTAATCGGAAGTAGCAATTTTTTGAAGCGCAATTTTCGGTACTCGAGGGGCGAGAAATTGGAACAACCTTAGAGAAGGAGAAAAGCACTAAAAATTTGCGTAAACTGGGGAATTCATATTAAACAACTGAGTTCGTCTCAGCAGGTATCCGGCCTCTATTTTTAATTTATAAACACCCATTACCCAAACATACTTTATGCTTAATTGCCTGCCATTCCTTACCCACTGAAGATACAGACGTCATATTTCGGATAAGTTTCTAAAGTTCAGAAATTCTTGTCAATACAGATTTTTGCCATTCTGTTGGCCACTCTTACNCTTACCCACTGAAGATACAGACGTCATATTTCGGATAAGTTTCTAAAGTTCAGAAATTCTTGTCAATACAGATTTTTGCCATTCTGTTGGCCAGTCTTCTTATTTGCCCCCACACATTCCCCTACATGCATTTCAATCAGATATTTCCAACAGCCCAACCTACTCACTTTGCGTTCGGCGTATCTGCTGTGTCTTGAATCTTGCATACTGAAGTTGACGTTCCTCTCGCTTTATCCTCCTCCTTCACCGGAAGCTTACTGTAAGCGACAAAGTGCTGGGCCGCCGGCACGGCCCGGTCGGTGGCTGCTGACTTTAGTGACGGCCCGGCTGTCAACAAACTGTTAAAAAAACATTCGGCGCGCATCGGCGAACACGCAGCTTGTGCCGTGTTCTGTAACTTTTAATTGTCGTTATATAAAGACATTTGCCGCTTTACTATCTTTACGAGGCGAAATGGTATCCAGTAACTCAATATGTCGCCATGACGGTATTTCGAATGCCTCGTGACTGTCATTATATGAAGACAGGCCAACGAGGTGTCTTTATGAACGCAAATTAAAAGAAAATGGCCAATTTCTTGAGGTTAATTCTAGCACACACATCCCACAGGAAAAAAAAAATGTTTTAAAATGCCCCAAAAATGAGAAATATTGTATTCTGTGATATTTCTGCAGAAATAAACGGTGACTGGAATATATTTCAGGCGTATATTTTATAATTCGCTAGTGATACTCTTGCTTTAACGTAAATACGAAGTAACGGATTCAGCCACAGGTTAGTGCTGCTATCTCCTGATACTCAAAATTAACCAGTACCACCGGTAGTCTTGTAACCTCAGAAAGAAGTAAATTTATTTTAGAAGTATTATTTGAAAATTTATTAAGAATTAAAGTTCATTTAATGTTGAAAATTCACTATAACAAAATTTGCGACACAAAACACTCTGTAATAACGGAAAAAATATAATTCAAGAAGCAGATCGTTGATTTTAGAGCACAACCCGCTGCGTTGCCAAACACGTACACTGGAAAGGTAAAAAACTGGCACAGGCGAGCGTATGCAAATAACAGAGGTATGGAACCAATCAGAGTAACGCGATGCGGTCGGCAGCGCCTACATAATAAAACAAGCGTCTGGCAAAGCTGCTAGATCGGTTACTGCTGCTTCAATGGCAGGTTATCAAGATTTAAGTGAGTTTGAACGTGGTGTTATAGTCGGCGCACGAGATATAGGACACAGCATCTTCGAGGTAGTGATACAATTTTGATTTTCGTGTACGATTATTTCACGAGTGTGCCGTGAATATCGGGAATCCGGTAAAACATCATATCTTCGACATCTCTGCGGCCAGAAAAAAAATCGTGAATGAACGGGACAAACGACGACTGATGAGAATCATTAAAGGTCAAAGACGTGCAACCCTTTCTCAAATTTCCGCATATTTCAATGTTGGGGCATCAACAAGTGCCAGCGTGCGAACTATTCAACGGACCATCATTGATATTGGATTTCGGAACCGAAGGCCCACTCGTGTACCGTTGTTGACTTCACGACACAATGCTTTACGCCTCACCTGGGCCCGCCAACACCGCCATTGGAATGTTGATGACTGGAAACACGTTGCCTGGTCTGACGAGTCTCGTTTCCAATTTTATCGGGCGGATGGTCGTGTACGGGTATGGAGACATCCTCATGAATCCATGGACCCTACATGTCAACAGGGGACTGTTCAAGCTGGTGGAGGCTCTGTCATGGTATGGGGCGTGTGCAGTTGGCGTGAAATGGGACCCCTGATACGTCTAGATACGACTCTGACAGGTGACAGATACGTAAGCATCCTGTCCGATCACCTGCACCCATTCATGTCCATTGTGCATTCCGACGGACGTGGACAATTCCAGCAGGACAATGCGACACCCCACACGTCGAGAGTTGCTACCGAGTGGCTCCAGGAACACTCTTCTGACATTAGACACTTCCATTGGCCACCTAAATCACCAAACATGAACATTATTGAGCATATCCGGGATGCCTTGCAACGTGCTGTTCAGAAGAGATCTCCACCGCCTCGCACTCCTATAGATTTGTGGACTGCCCTGCAGGATTCATGGTGTGAATTGCCTCCTGCATACCTTCAGATAATAGTCGAGTCCATGCCACGTCGTCTTGCGGCACTTCTGCGTTCTCGCGGAGGACCTACACGATATTAGGCAGGTGTACCCGTTTTTTTGGCTCTTCAGTGTATATTTTTGCGCAAAGATATCAATAAAGATATGATTTACATAATACCAGATGACAAAGCTTAAGAGTAACCATCGTTGTGAGTCTCTCTAACATAAAGATAATCACGTTGACCGCCTTTAAACAAGATCCAGTTCGAGAATATGGCCCCTAGTTATACGGAGATTAATGTTTTTGACACGCCGCGCCATCAAGCTGCGGCAGGCTGCGCACACAGCTACCTCTCCCCACGTCGGNATTAATGTTTTTGACACGCCGCGCCATCAAGCTGCGGCAGGCTGCGCACACAGCTACCTCTCCCCACGTCGGCCATACCGCGCTCTCACGTAAACTCACCCGCCAGCAGTTGTGGTGCTAGCACCTACCATTTCTTAACAATGAAAGTTACATGCAGCGAATTTAGTACAAGTCTCCCCATATTAAATTTATTTTCGCCTTTCCAGTAGCTGCGATGTTATTTGGCACAGGTGTAAAACTTGACAATATTTCGTCATCTAATTTAGTCGAAATTGCAAATTCTCATAATTCGAATAAATTTCTAGCAACTCCGGTCGAATATGGTGACTGCATAAAACTCGATGACCTTTCTTCACCAAAGTTGGACATGTATAANGCCATACCGCGCTCTCACGTAAACTCACCCGCCAGCAGTTGTGGTGCTAGCACCTACCATTTCTTAACAATGAAAGCTACATGCAGCGAATTTAGTACAAGTCTCCCCATATTAAATTTATTTTCGCCTTTCCAGTAGCTGCGATGTTATTTGGCACAGGTGTAAAACTTGACAATATTTCGTCATCTAATTTAGTCGAAATTGCAAATTCTCATAATTCGAATAAATGTCTAGCAACTCCGGTCGAATATGGTGACTGCATAAAACTCGATGACCTTTCTTCACCAAAGTTGGACATGTATAANGTCTAGCAACTCCGGTCGAATATGGTGACTGCATAAAACTCGATGACCTTTCTTCACCAAAGTTGGACATGTATAAAAATTATATCGTCTCGAACACATCGTCTACTATGAAACGGGATTTAACACTGGTATAAAACTCGATGCACCTTTTCCTAATTGAGATGGGCAAAAATTATAATTGAAATATCATTGCTAGATTTACCGCAATAACAATTGGACTTTACACAGGAATAACACTAGACAATCTTCCCCATCTGAGGTGCTCGAAAATTCAATTCACTTACTTCAGACGCCTTTTCAGCTACAGTGATATACAAATCGACATCATTCCTTCTGAGATGAAGAAAATTTCAAATACATGAATTTTGATAATATGTAAATTCTTATAAGTGATACAATTCAGCCGGCGTAATCTATGGCAGTACATTATCAGTGTCTGGAAGAGTTTCTTGTGTATAAGGTACGTGTATTTTTATTGACAGATCATAGCAACAAGGCACGTGTATTTATTAATTTGTTTCCTATTTGTTCTGGTTTGTTCAAGTACAGTTACAGTTTTCTACAGTTATTGTTCTCGTTATCAATGTTTATATATAACTTATACATACATATGCATACGTAATACAGGTAAAGTGCATTATGTTATGCCAAGTCCATTAGGCGTAATTTTGCTGCTGGTGTGATGACACGAAAATTCTCTTGAATAAATATATGTAAAATAAAATACAAAATTGACTTTCCCATTTCAATTGCCCTGAGAAAATATTTTACATGCAGCGCACATTTGGCTGCCAAAATTGGGAGTAAACTAAAACAAGCTTACCTGTCACAGTTCTGATTTACTCTCCACAAGGAATATTTTTTAACGTATTTTGAAACAAATTTTCTTTGAAACTTAATATAANACAGTTCTGATTTACTCTCCACAAGGAATATTTTTTAACGTATTTTGAAACAAATTTTCTTTGAAACTTAATATAACGATTTTTTTTTTGTAAAAATGTATTTCGATTCATTTCGTTTAAATATCGCTGGAACGATTTTAATGCTAATTGATATTTATAACATTTATAAGTATTTAATGCATCCACGTGAAATGTAAGTAGTATATTATTTTGTGTATGACATCAAACCTCTCACCGCCTACTATGAGCAAACACACGTAAAATATAGANGTAAGTAGTATATTATTTTGTGTATGACATCAAACCTCTCACCGCCTACTATGAGCAAACACACGTAAAATATAGATTAGCAGAGCAGAGTTAAGTTTTCACAATTCCAGTAACGGGGGGGGAAAAAAACGACGTATTTAGAATGTTATAAATGAAATGCAACAAAGTCTATATATACGTAAAATATAAGAATAAAATACATTGTCAAATATGTGTGGATCAGTTTTTCAGTTGTTAAATTTCAACACTAAATGTTTTGTTACCGTCCGCGTTGACTGTTCTCAACAACGTTAATAAACGTACTTTCTTGTGGATATAAGACAAGTGTATGTCGCTAACTATTAAAAAACACCACAGAATTAACGCGTATATTTGTTACAGAAATTTGTTCGTTGCTGTATAAAATATATAATACTTCCTACACCCTCACATTCATACGCAAAGGATCCAAAATAATATAGGTACCTTAAAAAATGCTCGTTTGCCACGAGTTTAGTTTAAAATTGAAATTAAAATAATATAAAAATAAAGAATGATAAAAATTCTTCAATTATTTAGCATTTTTAAATTGTTTGAAACACTACACAGACATTGCTGTTAAGAGGAATTTAATTTAAAAGGATATCGGTATTTTTTGTGTAAAACTCTGGTATTTTGAGTTAATTGTCAGTGTTTTGGCTCCAGAACGATGTTGTGATATAAAATGTTGATGACCTTGAACTGAACAACAAGAACTTCCGCCAGCATTAGACTTTTGCACTAGGTCACAGGGACTTTTTTTGAACTTACGTAATTTCCGAGTAGGCTGCAATTACGTAATTCAAGTCCAACAAGAGGACGAACTGTTTTAAGCGAAAGCGCAATATTTTATTCANGAGTAGGCTGCAATTACGTAATTCAAGTCCAACAAGAGGACGAACTGTTTTAAGCGAAAGCGCAATATTTTATTCAAGATTCAGTGCCTCAAAGGTGGAGTTTTTCTCTGTCAGTTAATTTGTATTTACCAGTAGTCCTGGGGGCAAAAACTTGATGTAACTTACGTATTGAACTAGAATCACAGAAACCACAGCTAGAACACGTCACTTTTTTGGGTTAATTCTCTCTTTAAAGAATATTTCAATAGTTATAGATTTTTTTTTGTAAAACAAGAATTTTACAACTTTACCAGCTCAATAAAAATCTATCACAGTATGACGGCATAAACATGCCAGATCACACGTGATACAGGGACAAAAACCTTTAAATATAGATATTAAAAATAATATACGTTACGTGATAGCAATCCCTGTCTGTATTTTACTGCCACAACACGTGAAGCAAAAAAGTATATGCTTTAAATATAACCAACAATCTCCTTAGCCCTTTCGACCCACTTCAATTTACAGTTCCAGGTGTTGCAAACAACAAACCTTATGATGTGTGCTGTTCTTAAATAGACGCAACATTTGTTTCGTTATCACAGCCAATGAGCTGTAGGCTATATGTTAGGGTACAGTTACATATATCAATTATTATCTACACCAGTAAGACTGCTTGCGAATCATTTGCCCACAGGTAAGATCATTGGTCATTGAACAGTGTGCAGTTCAGACCAAAAATTACCTACGAAAATGTGTACACTGGGCTTAACGGGTTAGGAGCTAAACCACAGTTTCATTATATTTGGTTATGGTATGATTTCACAGAATGGTATGACAGATCACCATGAGACTATTAAATAAGTAATGTTTGCGAACATCGATTAATTGGGCACCATTCTGTCTTCTTGTTATTTCTTAATATAATTTTAATATGTGAAAACNGCTTGCGAATCATTTGCCCACAGGTAAGATCATTGGTCATTGAACAGTGTGCAGTTCAGACCAAAAATTACCTACGCAAATGTGTACACTGGGCTTAACGGGTTAGGAGCTAAACCACAGTTTCATTATATTTGCTTATGGTATGATTTCACAGAATGGTATGACAGATCACCTTGAGACTATTAAATAAGTAACGTTTGCGAACATCGATTAATTGGGCACCATTCTGTCTTCTTGTTATTTCTTAATATAATTTTAATATGTGAAAACATTGTTTATAGCAAAATTAAAGCGAATTTAAACTGTCTTATGTAGTATTTGCTGCTCTTGTTTGTCATTATAACTCTCTATTTCTTGCTCATAAAGGAGAACTCAGATCTAACGCAATTACCGTGTTAACTATGCTGAATAGGGCAAGTGCACAACAGAAGTGGACACGAATGGTCATGGGGAAAAACAATAGAAAATTCTCCCTTAGTAAACCAAAATACCACTTAAAAAAAAAACTGACCAAGACGACAAAAATATTCTTTATTTGCAAATGAAACACAGTCTGGCTGTGAGTAACATTGTCGGTGAACAAAAGTGGTGAACGAATACCACAAAGAGATGAAAACTGAACAGGTCAGGCGTCGTCCGTTACCATGCAGTTTTAGTTTCTTCACAGTGAAATTCACTTCTTGGGTCCCACCAAATACGTTCCAACTGCCAGGAAGCCGACCAGCCCACCAAGAGGCCCAAACCACAAAGTAAGTAAATGGAGACGGAATGACGTGGTGATTCCTGCGATGTGGATCTGCTCGTTATCTGATTGACTGCGCGAAGNGTAAGTAAATGGAGACGGAATGACGTGGTGATTCCTGCGATGTGGATCTGCTCGTTATCTGATTGACTGCGCGAAGCTCTGGGAATGGACCTTGTGCCTGAGTGGCTAATTGCGCTGCGAAAGGTTCCTTATTTGCTGGAGTGCCGACCGGCGAGTAGGTTACCACGCGTTGATTGGCGAACGTAGTTCCAACATTTTGCTGGCTAGTGATGCACATTTGCTGGTGTGTGTAGTTCGAATTTGTAAAATAAGTGGATGTTTCACCTCTGTGCTCTGTACTCATGCTATTAAGGAGCCGCGGCACATCCTGAGAGGCAGGTACCCATTTCAGAATGTCAAGCATAAGGACCAATCAGGGGTTTCCCACTTTTGTTAACCTCCTTAACGGGGTTAAACAGATGTGCAACAATGAGGCAGCAGGTTACACAAGGCTAGGANTCCCACTTTTGTTAACCTCCTTAACGCGGTTAAACAGATGTGCAACAATGAGGCAGCAGGTTACACAAGGCTAGGACAAGCTATAAGTAAAAACCTGCAAAAATTCACGTTATGGTTTTGCTACATGTTAGACTTAACTGTTTTATACCTACNCAAGCTATAAGTAAAAACCTGCAAAAATTCACGTTATGGTTTTGCTACATGTTAGACTTAACTGTTTTATACCTACTTCAGGGCAACTGGTTACCTCATTGGCTATTGGAAAATACACGACGTCATTTACCTGTGTGATCGCTTTGCTGGTAGTTGGTTGCTCAACCGTTGAGCCTTTAATATTTGTTTTAAGCTTCCTTGGGATGCACCGCTCAAGTGTCCGGCCAATGGCACAAGTCAAACGAGCAAACAACATCTTCAAGTTTAGTCTGCAGCCACATTACAACGCGAATTTTGAATGTTTCTAGCTATAAGACATAATGCCTGAGAAGCATTACTACAGTCTATTCGCGGTATCTTCACACCTTTTGAATCAAACCTTTGAAAAATCACCCCATGTCTGACGTGTTTGGTTGTTTTCTAAATATGTCATGTATCGCAAGTGTTTTGTGCATCTCTTAACATAAAAGTAACTTATTTTCTGGTTCATTTCAAGTTAAAATTTATCCATATACTATTTTATTTCATTTTAAATTGGGGCCTACTATGAATACATACAGAACGAAGAAATATGTTTTGGTAATGCCTGATAAGCAATAATAGCATTAAAAATATTATCTAACTGAGAGCGTACAAATGCGGCTCGTTGTCCCTTTGGTGTGATTTCCTAGAGTCAATTAAAATTTGTTTACGTGAGACGGGGGAATAACCTGAAAATAGAACCTAAGCAGGGCTTCAGAAAATTTGCAAGTAACAATTAATGGACTACAGCCCTTCTGCAGTCATTATTCCTATTCGGGCCGCCTGTTTTCCACGTAAAGATTTCCGCCCAGGCAATATTTAATTATCCTACATGCACACCAGCAGCTCACTTCGGTTATTGCCCCCGTGTCTACGTGGGAAGACTAAATGGGCCAATCAGCATCAGTTAACTCCTCTACTGAACGTCCATGATTGGTGGGCAGACTGTTAAGACCCGTAACAGCTAAAATTATCCAATCACTAAAGTTGATCTGAGCTGATGTGTTTTTGGAGTACAACTAGTCGTGGAATATTTTCGCAGTAAAAAGGTNTGATGTGTTTTTGGAGTACAACTAGTCGTGGAATATTTTCGCAGTAAAAAGGTGCCTTTACTAATATCTCGGGCTGGGCAACCGCGCCAATACGTCTAGAAACAGCTGCTCTCTTCCGTCCTCTAGGTGTTTCATTATACTTACAAGAATCCAATGATAGCATTAAATTCGGGACTACAGGAAATGTTCAAGGAAACGTAAACAGCTTACTTTGCATGTTTACATACATTAAGAAAATCGGTCAAAATACTTACATTATTCTTTTTCGATTATTTGTAATTAGTTTTGATATGTTTAATTCTGCCTCATTAATTCAAAAACATTTCCTCGGATAATTTAAATCTGTTTTTATTTTCACATTGTGTTATTTTTCATCCATTCATTGAATTATATATTTATTCTATTCGTATAACATTATATGAATGTTCGTTCCGAATAAAATATTCCCATAAGCCAAATGAATAAGTTGTATGAGTAATTCCTCGCCGTAGGCTTATTGGCGCCGTTAAGAGGTACATACGTTAAGGCTATAGGAAACTTTATAAAACTGTAATTTCCACGCATCTTTCCGTTATAAACTCTGTGTGATATTTGTGGTGTGCCGTTTAATCGGCCTCAATTATAGCTGGATCCGGAAGTGCGGCACGATCACGCGGAGCAGTGATGCGTGCGACGATCAGGCAAAGTGGTAGCGTGGATGGTCCTGGTGGCACCTAGGCTTCTCTTCGCGTTGCAGCCAGTGCACCTGAACCGCGCCTCGTAACCTCGGCTCATAATCACAGAGCATTTATGTCATAAAACGCGGCGAAACAATAATAACTGTCCCCGGCATCCTACGAAACGGCATACCGGCACATACAAGCAGCCCCATCACGCTTTTTTTAAATAATGGTTATCGGTAGCTGTGACGGCGACGGCGTCACGCTCGTTGAGCAAGGAGGCTGGACCTTAATGGTCTGAGCACAATCACTGCCATAACGTGTAGGCCTAATATAAAACTAGGTATCGAGTCGGCTACCATGTTGATTTTTCCGGAATTTGTCGCCACGTGTTTTCTCTGCATAATTTAACCTACGCTAAATTGTTACACAATAAGTTATCCGATACTGCTGGCTTACTGACAGACTCACTAGTTAAAGTCATTTCAGCGTTGAAAATTATTTTCGTCATAATGAGCGCATTTTATGTTTTTGTAATGAAACACGAAATAATATGGTGTACTAATCAAAACGCAAAACAAATAGTTAAAAAAGAAGATGTTGTTATAACTAGTGAGCCTACTTTCCTCAACACGGGTGCAATTAGTTGTTAAATAAGTTCTTGAAATATGAGTTGGTAGGTAGGACTTGACGTCCCGTTGAAAGCAATATCATTAGAGATAAAACCAAAAACATATGCAATCAATAGTAGTGAGACGATTACAAATGCACACGTGCCTTACACGGGTCTCGAACCCAGAAAACATCGCACCACAAACTAGCGTGCAATCAACTGCATTACGGAGGTCAGATTCCGAGCATCAAATTCGGATTTAATACAGCTAAAGTTTCGAATGATAGGGTTAACTAACGTAAAATATTTACAGGGCCGTCATTTTAAAAATACGTGACTGAGCCACTTTATGATATACGTTTACGTGGCAAAGCGTAGCGCTACTTGTGTGAAGAATTTGGTGGAAATCGGTTGATTGGTTCCTGATATATGGCATAAAAAACTACTATGTTTTCTAATTTCTTGTTATTGTACAGAATTGCTAAAAAAAATGCTCTGTATAGGATACTTCTAACAAATACTGTCAACATACAAATATTAATAGAATTTGGTTTAGTTATTTAATATACGTGGCAAACTTATCTGAATAATTTATGAAGCCACCATTTTTAACATAGTTATCTGACCCACTTAAACCATGTAAGTATAATGGCTTTCTATATTATTTATGGTGAGAAAAATTTGTTTTTAATTAGTTGAACTGTTCCAGAAGTATAGCAAAATGTTCAATTATATGAGTTGGCTCCGTTTTGCTAATATATTGAAAATATTGGATCTCTCTGTTCATAATTGATGATTATATGAACACTGTTCATGTACAAAATATGGTTGACGTTTGCTGAATTGTTTCGTAAGTAAAATATACTAAACAAAATTAATTATATTAACACCATTAAATAAAAGACTGCCTCACTTGAAACATGTCAGTTTACATACCACAATGTAGGAACTACTCGCGTGTAACCCTTGGTTGGAATCCATTTATTGGTCTCGAGATGCTGCATAAAACCTCTAAATTTTTCATTTTATAATTTTCATAAATGGAGGGCAAACATTTATGTATTAGCGAATTCGATGATTGTATACTGCCAGTATTCAAAGTTAAGTTAAAATCGGTTACATATTTACATAGGTATAGTACATTGAGTTAGAATTTGTTTGTAGCCGCCATTCTTAAAGTAAGTGTCTCTCACTGTTAAAAAAAAATACATAATTTAATATTACCTATCACAATACATCTTTTTCGTCCAATTTGGAAATAATGGGTTGGTTGCTCCCCGAGATATGACAGAAAAAACATATAATTTTATTGTGGTGTTATCTTACAAAATTGCAGAGAAATCATTCCCTGTATAGACAAATTTGATGGTTGTAATAGATTCTATACAAACATACAACTTAAAGTCTAAATTTGTTTCGTTAGTAAATTTAACTGAGCTAAAAAATTTATATAGCCACCATTTTGAAGAAAATAAGGGCCTGGCCTACTTAAAACATACCAATTTATACCACCTGCTGCAATACTATTTGTTTGCCAAATGTGTTAAAAATCTGTCAATTGTTTCCGGAGATATTACATGAAAAATTTATTTTCCACGTGAAATATACTACAAAATGGCGGTAAACAGATTCTTCGTGTAGACGTATTTGATAGTTGTATTATACAGAATGTACCTGAACTGTACCGACAAACTTCGACAGGTGATTCTTCATAAAAAATAGGTTGAAATTATTTACACGACATATAGTCTAAGTCTATTCCAAAGGGGTGAAAACCGCCCTTGAATGTGGAGTTGAAGCAGCTGTTTTTTGTTAGTAACACAGTCAGAATGAACGATAAATGTATGAGTTTCAGGATACTGCATTATTTTACGACGAAGTACAAAGCACAAAAATATTGGCTCCAATATCAACCCCCATCCATGAAAATTGAGAATTGAGAGGTTGGCAGCACATTTGTGCAAATAAAAATGTAATTGTATCACTTTGTGTGTATTTTCCTGTGAATTTGCAATTTAGCGTACGTGGAGATCAAAAATTCCGTCTTTTGTTTTTAAGCTAAATGGTGCAATTTTCAAGAAATTAATAAATAATATTTCAACAATGAATCTCAATGACTGGCACATAACAACGCATTTACTGTTGACTCATGATGTCACCATTGTAAGTGACACCACGCATTGTTGCAACAAGTCATGTGTCACGTGTTATCCATACCTACCCCAACAAACTATTTCTGATAATGCAAGTAGGGCCCGTGGTGGCGCAGTGGCCAGGCAGCTCGCCTACCATCACGGCGAATCGGACTCGAGTCCAGTTGAGGTCAACACGAATATTCGTATGTGGGTAAAGTGGCAGACCTTACCTTTGGCCAGTGTTTTTTTTTTTCGATGCACTCCCACTTCACCGCCATGTAATTTCGCCATTGCTCCATCTCCGGCCCACGTGACCTTCAACGGCATAAATTAATTTTTCGAAAACGGCGGCAGTTAGCTTAAAAACACAGGACGGATTTTTGTACACCACGTATGGTAGATTACAAATACACGGGAAACATCAAACAAATTGACGCAGTTGCATTTTTATTTGCACAAACGTGCTGCAAACCCCTCAATTTTAATGGATGGGGGTTTATATCGGAGCCCATTTTTTTGTGCTTGGTACTTTGTCGTTCAATACTGTAGTATCCAGAAATGCAGACATTTATTTTTATTCTGACTGTGGTACTAGCAAAAATCACCTGCTTCAACTACACTTTCAAGGGCGGTTTTCCAACCTTCGGAATATACTTAGGCCAAATGTGATGTATATATTTTGGACCTATTTTTTTATGAGGAATCACCTGCCGAAGTTTTTCGGTAGAGTTCAGTTCCAGCCTGTATACTGCCAGTATACAAAATAAATTCGAAGTGGTTGCATGGTTTCGGCGGTAAAGTATGCTATACCAAAACTGCTATAAGGCCACCATTTTGAAAATAAGTATCTGACGAACTTAAAACATACAATTTTACATCATCTACCACAGCACTATTTATTTACCAAATTTGATAGGAATCGATTTATTGTTTCCCGAGGTATGACATAAAGATTAGTTTATTCGTGTGGCACTATCTTACAAAATGGAAGGCAAAGTATGCTCCGTACAGATAAAATTGACAGTTGTAATATCTAATTCCAGCATACAAAGGATTAGTTTATTCGTGTGGCAATATCTTACAAAATGGAAGGCAAAGTATGCTCCGTACAGATAAAATTGACAGTTGTAATATCTAATTCCAGCATACAAAGTTACGTTGGAATTGATGCAATGTTTTCGACGATATAGCATTCTAATCTATTATTAATATACAACCGCCATTTTGAAAATAAGTATCTGACATACTTGAAACATATAACTTAACATCATCTACTGCAATACTACCTGTTATGCCAAATTTGGTATGAATCGGTAAAGCGTTTACCGCGATATAACACAAAAACTTTATATTGGTGTCGCTAAATTGCAAAATGGCGAACAAAATTTGCTATGTGTTGGCTTATATTATGCTTGCAATAGTTACTTTCAGTATACAAAATATGGTCGAAATTGGTTAAATTTTATGGAAGATATACCATATAAACATTAAATTTTTGTATGGACGCCATTTTGAAAATAAGTATCTAATAAAGTTAAATGACTTACGTTTACCTGAACTATCATAGTATTACTTACGTGCCAAATTGGATGAGGATTCGTTAAAACGTTTTCGAGATGTTATATATTTACTTAATGTTCAGAAATTAAACGCCCAAACTGCGAAAGATGATTCCTTATGAAAAATAAAGTCGAAAATATATATAGGACACAATATACCTCAACAGTATATTAAAGGAGATATGAACCTGTGAAAATTGGGTCTTGAAAACGCTTTTTCGCTGAATGCCTTGTACTTTCAGCCAGCGATAGAGATGATGGCTATTTACCCACAGTACGTCCTACACACTTGATTGGTACATACCCATTTGGCGCTCTATGGCTCGCGTACTAGTTCAAGCTATGTCGTCGATGTGCTGACGTATCACTTCCTCAAGCCTAACAGTGCGCAAATACCGGGGACGGCCAGCATTACGCATGTGTCTCCCTCAACATGGGAAGCATAAGTCACATTTTTGCTGCGGACTTTGAAGGCGTTGTACAAGCCGTTCGGCAAAAATACATTTTCAAAATCCAGTTTTCATAGGCTCGTATCTCCGTTAATATTCCGTTTAGGTATCCGGTGTCCTTAATGCTTTTGACTTTATTATTCACAAGGAATCACCACACGTAATTTGGGCGTTTAATTTCCGAACTTCGTATGTATATATGTAGTTTTATTTCGTGCTATCTTCCAAAATTGTGGACCAATAGCAACATCCATCTCAAATTTCATTATTATACGCTATGCCAGCATACAAAGTTTTGTTTAAATCGGTTGAATGGTTCTCGTAGATTTAACATATCTCCCTAAATATTAAAATCGCCGGCATTTTGAAAATAAGTGCTCGGTGTGGTCAAAAACTATAAAAGTCAGGTGTATATGTGTATATGTGTATATGTGTACCGAGTCTGGTGACATTGTGTTCATGCGTTGAAAATTTGAAAGTGGGTGACACACAAACACACAGCCACACACACGCAGACACTGATAGAAAAGTGATGTCAAAAGCCTTTTTATTCTTCAGAAAGCAAGCTAAAAATGCATTTATATTTTGCTTAATAAGAAACCAGTTCAATAAAACTAGATTATGAAAGTGATATTAATAAAAATTGCTCGTATGTAATATGCTTGGCAACAGTTCAAAATAGCTAATTTTTATGGACACTTATAGAATAAATTTCTTGTAAATTCTTTGTGAATATCACTTTTATTTAAAAACTTTTATGATAAAATTAACTGCTGGAAGCTAAGCCACAATCGCTGGCGGACCAAGTGTCGGATATCGAATAAATTATATTATCTCGTTATTACGACTTCAAGATGAATTTTAATTCGAAATCAAATTTAGATTTCATATAATTAAAAAAAAAAAAACATTTGTTGCAATATGTTTGGTTACAATTCTTACGGTTAAGATGACAAACATTAAAAACAAGTTGAAGTGATTTTTTAAAATAAATTTGTACGTTACCAAATTACAACTTATATCCAAAATAGTGACTTATTCCACAACATTGAAAAAACAGGCTGGCTGGAGGTAGGCCTATATCGCATATTTGAGTTTAGAATTAACATAGCAATAAAGCTGATACAGGCATCGTATTGGATATCTCACTGCCTCTGTGTGCACGGCTTTTTAAAAGTGGCGAAAAC